>MDKI01005128.1:0-21094 GCA_005239505.1 Nicotiana paniculata
AAACCATAACTTTAGACCTTTATTACAATTGTTTACACCTTATTGTAGTTAATCTTTAGTTTTGATATTTTCATTCAGTTGTAGTAGTTTAAACAACACCAAGTGACAGTTTAGTGTTCTGACAACTTGATTGATACGTTAACTCCCTGTGGGATCGACTCTAGGCTTAATACCCCAAATTATATTTGCAATGCCCGTTTAGTCTTTTATTAGACATAGTTGAGCATGATCAGAACCTCACGAGGTACTCAATTATCGTCGCACATCGACTTGTAATCGAGGTTCCTATCAATCGAACCATCGAAAAGTCAGATTTTAAAAACATGCCAAGGCATAAATAAATTTTTACACGTCTTTAGCCAGAATGGGCAAAATTGTAGCCATTTTAGAGGTCGAATTGACCCAATCTAAAAAGAGCCTAAGGGCAGATTTGTAAGAGCCTAAGGGCCGATTTGTAAGAGCCTAAGGGCCGATATGCAAGATCCTAAGGGTCAAATTGAAAATAGTCTAAGGGACGATGTCTTAAATTCTAAGGGTCGATACCTAAAGTAACTTAAAGGCAAAAGCACACTGTGCTCGAGACGTCACCTAGTTCGAACTCGAAAGTCCTGAGCTAAATTTTAGCTCGAGGATCGGACCCTAAGCGATCACCTATTACCGATATTTGATCGAACACGAAACCTAAGGGTTTTATATTCTAAGTCCAATACATCGGACTGATATCAACAACATAAAAAAGACAAAGGCAAGGCAGGAATTAACAACAAAGATGAAACAAAGATATTTTAAATTTATAGTGAGAATACAAAATATGTCTACAGAAGCTCCCACATGGAGCCCTTACACAAAAAAGGAAAACAAAAAAAGCCTAATCTTCTATTGGTTCCTCTTCCCCCTCGGGGACTTCGTCTTCATCTTCACCACTCTCCGAGCCACTGGCAGAATCCTCATCGAAAATGAGCAGCACAACCGATTTCTCTTCCAAGGCCTTCACTTTTTTTATCTCGGCAGAAAGATCAAAATCTTTGGCATGCAAATCCTAGAGAACCTGCCTTCGAGATTCCAGTCGAGCATGGTCGAGGGCACAAGTTAGCTTGAGCTCAGCTTCAGCAGGTACCTTCTTCGCCCGAGCAGTTGCAGCAGCAACGTCAGTCCGATATGAAGATATAAGTGCGTCAGCTTTGGACTTGACTTTGGATAGCTCAGCAGCTGATTCAGCATGAAGCTCCTTATATTTACAACCCTCATCTTTTGCATTCAGAAGTTGGTGCTTAGCCGAGATCATATTTTCCCAAATAGTGTCCCTCTCGGAAGCTACCTCATCCATACGCTGCCTCAGTCCGAGGATCTCAGTGTCTTTGACCCTAAGATCCTCCCGAAGTTACCCCACCAGGTCGTCTTTCTGCTCGAGCTGCAAGGATTGAATTGAGACATTAAAACACTAAAATGAGTAAGTGTAAAATAGGCCAGCAAAGGCTATGTTACCTGCTTGATGAGATCGGCCCGTTCTCGAGATGCCTCCTCCGAACGGGCTCGAAGGTCCTTAAGTTCCTCCTCTTTTTTGACATAGAGGGCCTTAAGGTCATCATGTTCCAGCATGAGTTTCCTAAGCTCGTCTTCGCATCGGTCAAGCTCAGCCCGAGACTTGGAGAAAGCTTGGTCGTAGAGCATCATAACCTAGTCACGAAGAAAGGAAGTTAGAAAGGCACGAATCAAAACCCAAATATAGTTGTTAATAGACAAGGTATACCTACTTTTGAAGCTTATCAGCCTCTTCGAAGATAAATGAGGCGCCGAGGTCAGGGACCTCCTCCATCCCTGCAAGGCATTCTTCAAAGATATCATTCTCCTGTGGGATGCCCCCGCTTCAGGAGTCTTCATGTCCTGGGCATCCCGTATCTTCCCTTCGAAAAAAAGATGGGCCTTGTGGAGAATCACCCACATAGATCACCCCGAGTGGGTCAATTAGGGCCTTCTCCTTCCTTCGAGGAGCTTCGGGGTTGGTTTCTTCAGGAGCCTCGACCGAGTACTTTTCAGCACAAGGCATGCTTTGGTTATCGGTTGGTTCGAGGACTTTTCCCGAGCCCCCTTCAGGAATATCCTGAACTCGAGACTGAGCCACCTAAACAGCCTTCGGTGCATTAACCTTTGAGGTATCGATACTACTTCCCCTCCGAGTTATTAACGAGAGGGCATCTCCTTCGATCTCATCTCCCTCTTCATCCTCAACACGAATACTCGCACCAACTTTGGGAGTCAAAGCCACGATGTCGGTCTTAAACTTCTAAGCTTTGGCCTTCTTTGGTTTCGGGCACTCCGTCGGCGTCTACCTCTTTCTCTTCTTATCATTGGCGGTTTTTAGGGCATCTACTTCGCCAGGCAGGGGCGGCCTCATTGAAACGACTTCCCCAAGGCCTACATAAGCAAAAAGGTTTAAGTGTGCTACCAAGAGACATCTTCACTAATAAATTCAAAAAACGACAGTAATAAAATCTCACCATGGTTTTTGGCCTCCCATCAACCTTTGGCCAAGTCACACCAGATGCGCTCAACATATGTGGAGGTAGAATCTAGTTGTCGAACCCATCCTTGACCGTACCGAGGTACCACTCAACGGCTGAACCATCGGAAGGGAGTTATTTTAAAAGGAAGAAAAAACATTTGACTAACGAAGCATGTTCGATGAGTCGGCACTTATGGTTCATATTCCATTCCTCGGGGAATGGCATCTTCTCAGTAGGAATCAAGTCAGAGAATCTTACTCAAACGAAGTGGCTCATCCATCCTCGGTCGTTATCTTCATCGATGCTAGCAAAGAAAGACTTTGATGATCGATGTTGTAGCTTGATCAGGCAACCTCGGTAAAAATGAGGACTGTACATTCTAATATAGTCGAGGGTGAAAGGCATCCCCTCGGCCATGTTCGAAAAGTACCTAATCAGGTAAACAATCCTCTAGAAGTAAGGATGGATTTGGCCAAGCATCACCCCATATTGTCTACAAAAATCGAGGATCACTGGATCTATCGATGGCGAGGAGGGCTCTACGGAACCTAAGGTGAATGGGTATGTGTATACACTTAGAAGCCAGCTTTGTAAGTGGTTATGTCCTCTTCAGGTAAAGGGATCTCCACTTGTACTGCATCCCCCCAATGGCAATCATCTTTTACTTTTTTGGCTTTGGTTATTAGACTAATATATCGATACATGGGTTCACACCGTCCCATAACCGAGGAAGGTTTTTCAACCTTAAAATCAGAGGATGTTTCACAAGGCCCGGGGGTACACTCCTCAATACGAGGAGGTAATACAGTTTTGCTCTTAGACGAGCGTGATAATGAAGGGGCTTTCTCTTTTTGGGGAACGGTCTTTAAAGTTCTCGCCATGTTGAATTGTAGAGTAAGGAGAAAGAACTGGTTAAGAGATAAACACAGAGAAAGCACGAATGCAGAGAAGAGTTAATGAAGATTTGAAGATGTGTAGAAAGTAAAAGTATAAAAAATGTAGGATTGGAGTATTTATAGGGGTCATTTAAGCGTGTTAGAGAAGCTAAAAGGGCGGCCAATGGTCGTTATCGATTTGTGGGTTTTTGAAATCTGTGCAGACATGACCTCTGCACAACCTTTCTGTTACACCAGCCGCGGACCTCACGTGACTGACGAGGGAATATCGAAGAATCTAGAATTCAAAATCGTTTCTTATCATTTCATTCTAAGAAACGCGAGGACTATCTGTATACGGCCAAAATCGGAAGAGTCCGATTTCGAATTCTCTGTTATGCCAAGTCCGAGCTTTAAAGGTCTCTGTATACGGCTGAAATCGGAGGAGTCAGATTTCGAATTCTCTATTATGCCAAGCCCGAGCTTTAAAGGTCTCAAAGTAAGTTCGAAGCCCGATCTCAGAATACATACCTCGAGAGAGCATATCGAAGGCTCGATACGGCCTACTCGAGAGAGCATATCGAAGGCCCGTCACGACCTACCTCGAGGCAGTGTAAAATCGACGCCAGTCAAGAAAAAGCGAGAAATTCCCAAGGACACTTGGTTAAGATGGATAGGATTTGTAAGGAATAGTACAACTCCATTCTAAACCATTATACAGATGTACCAACAATATTATTTGTCATAATTAGACATGTACCATATTAGGGCTTTCCTCTCCAATATAAAGGGGACCCCAATCATTTGTAAGGACATGAAAGTCACTGCTATAGAATATTGTACTCTGCTTTTCTCGTTTGTTGTGCTCAAGTTTATTCTTTATTGTTCTTCATTTATTATTCATACTTTAATGCCACTAAGCTAGCCTCGAGGCCCTGAAATCACCAAGCTCGAGGCCCTCGTTCCTTTAGCAACATTGATTTGGCTATCACATTCTTCTTACTTACACTTGCCATTTCTTGATTATTAACTAGTGTTGGAATAAATCATATATTTTTAGAACGACAAATCAAGTATAATTGTTAAAACCATTTTCGAGGTAAACACAAGCATTGGGATGGTAGCTTTGAAGACTGACAGTGTTGTGCTTCATGCCCATGGTAGTCCCACTTAGTTTGTTGGGAAGGCTGTGATAGCTGAAGCGTTGGCAATTAGGAAAGCTTTGCAAATTGCTATCAACTATCGATGGTGGAAAATTACTATTTTATCGGACTCTCAAAGGTTGGTTCATATGTTAAATAGAAGGATGGTTACCTCATGGGATGTAAATATAGCTTGTGAAGATGTGTGGAACCTAAGACATCACCTAGATGATGTATTTTTCTGTATATAAGTAGGAAGTACAATACTTGTAGTCACAAGTTAGCTAAGTTCGCTATGTCTTTAGGTATTGAAATCTCATGGTATGAAAACTTTCCTGTTTGAGTTGTCAATAAGGCCGCTACTTCTTACGTAATGTTGACTGATATTGTGGGTTAATAGAAGCTACCCAGTTCTGTTGGAAAAACAATTTAACATTCTTTCGCTTCTTAATTTAAATAGATATAAGATTCTTCCAGCTCTTCATGAGGACATAAAAAAAAGATAGGATTTTGTTGAGAGATAATTAAAGAATGAAAAAAGAGGTAGAGACAATATCTTTATTAACAAAATGACGCCAAATGCTTAGTGCAAGAGTGAAAAACAAGATTACAGTTTAGATACAAGACAGTCAAATTATCTTAAATGCTTATGAACCAAATGAACAGAACCTAAGAGAAAAGAAATATGATAAGTTGTTTATAGCAAATAAAATCAAGTTGATGTCCACCACGTTAAAATAAAATAAATTTTGTCAAGAGGAGTCTCACCCTCACCTCCAATTCTTGAGTGGGCGTATTTAATCACGCTGGAAAAAAAGTAAAGAACCATTGTTGATATTGGCCGATGTTCAACCGAAAAATTGACAATTAGGTGCAAGTAGAGTGTACATGAATCGGGTTGGTTCATTTTTTATCAAAATCAAACCAAATCAATTATATCGGTTTGGACTGGTTCGATTTTGTCGGATTTTTTTTGATTTTTAGTTACATATATATTATTGTAGTCTTACTTTGTTAAAGTTATAAATAAAGTTATGATAAGTGAATATATATTTACTAAAAATTATAAAAATGATAAACATAAGATCTATTAAAATATTCTTATGGGAGAATTTTTTTAGTATGATAGTTATTTTCTTGGCTGTATAACAATTATTTTTCATTCATGTATGCTTTCCAGGTTAACCAAATTTAATAATTAAACATAAAAATCAATATGATACCTAAATAATGTTATGTTATACTTAGTTTTAAATTATCAAAATATAATTTCAAATTCAAAAAAGATATAAGAAATCTTGATATATGAATATGGATGAACAAAGAGATGATTGGCGCATTTCATTAACACTAATAAGAAAATGATAAAATCCATTATTTAAGGTTAATAGAAATGAATGAACTCCATTGTTCTATTAAATATTACATCCAATGAGAGGATCCCTAATATTTTTAGATATTTTATAAAGAAAATCCTATATAAATCTTAATAATATATATAAAAACTATATATTTATATGTCGGTTTGGTTCAGATTTTTTTACTCAATACCAAATCAAACATAATCGGATTTTTAATCAGTTTGGTTTGACTTTTTGATTTGGTGCAATTTTTCGATTCGAACACCACTAGGTCTAACAATTTATTTAACGAGAGACTAGGCCTCAAGCAGCATGATTAAACCAAATTAGATCATTCCTTTGATAATGAAAAAGTAGTGCAAGTACTGTGAAACTGACAAAAGCGATGTAATAATAATTACGAAACTAATAACATCCACCATCCCTAACCTCTAACAATCATGACCAACCTCCCATTCTCTATCAATCAGTCCTTCAAAATCCCCCCTAAGCCGCCTGATAACATCCATGCAACTAGAGGTAATAATTCACAAACTCAACCTAATATTTCATCCAATACACTTCAACCTTCCACTCCATCTTTCAAAGAAATACTATTTCAAATCTCCGATATTCTCATGCATCCAGAAAAATCACACTCATTCCATGATACTCGATTCCCCAATGCAAGATTTAACTAGATCAAGCATGTGTACACAAGAAGTACACTATATTAGTGAAAATCTAAGAGTCACCCTATCAGTAGATGATCTCCAAAGGATTTACCAACCTTGAAAATTTTTCCTCATAATTATGCTCATAGGAAAACGTATCCTCCAACAATATCTCAAGAGGAAAATATATCAATTGTGGAAGCCTACTGAAAACTTCAATCTCATGGACCTTGGAGCAGACTATTGTATTGTGAAGTTTAACAAAGAGGAAAATATGTCAAAGGAATTGAATAATTATCATTGCTTCATTAATGGATTCTTTTTATCAGTACAAAAATAAGAATCTCAGTTCGTAACTAGTGAAGCCAGACAATTAATATCAGCGGTATAGATATGTCTGCCTCAACTTCCAACATAATTTTATGACTCTACTATACTACAAAAAATTGATAATAAAATTGGAAACCTACTTAGAATTGATGCATGTACATCATCAACTCTAAGAGGTCGCTATGCAAGATTGTATGTGGAAGTTCCTATGGATATGCCAGTTAAATCTTTTGTTTATATTGGAAATTATAACTAACAAATTCACTATAAAAGAGAAAATTTCTTATGCAAAAACTGTGGTAGACTAGGCCATAGCCAAGCCAAGTGCCAATTTGTTAATTTGCAGTCTATAAATTCCAATAAGCAACAGGAAGGCCAAGACATAAGTACACGACATATTGGCCAAGATGATTGGATAACAGTCTCATTCTCCAAGAATAAGACTACCAGTACACGAACAAATTCATCACCAAAGGCAGTATCTTCAGGTATAAAGGAAAAATAATTTGATGTTGACACAGATAAATTTCTTAATACTCAAAAGCTTAGATATGTTGAAAAAGACACTTTAATTCCATCCAATCCTGACAATAGAGTCAGGCAATCTACTAGGAATTATGGTAATCCTCCTTCCAAGCAAGTTATTCGATCCACCAATCAATTTGACATTCTAGAAACTATGCTCATGGTTTGTGAAAACAACCTCACACAAAAATCGGACACAAACTATTTCGACCAATGCATAAAAATGGGTAACAACACCTCCAACTCTAGCTCCTTACACGTGGATGAGGCAAGGGGAACCTTGGTAATTCCACCCCAATCATTGGAATAAAGTTTGAACAAAGACAAAAATACCAATTATCCAATTACCTTTAATAAAACCTACACGCCACTCCTAACATCCTCCGGGAAGAAAGAAGCTACAATAGGAATTATTAACTCTACAACGGCACCACCATTTAATACTACTACTAAGGACAATAGCACTGTAAAAAAATCTACTAAAGAGAAAAATGCCAAGGCTTCCAATCACGGCAAGGAGGAGGTTCAGGTTAGTCCATGTCCCTCACTATCAAAGGAACACAAACATGGACAACTTGCCACCACTTCCACCCCCATTCCCCAACCAACCTCTCTTCTTCACGTCCCTCCACAACTGCAAAACTATCAACCAAACTCTTGGCTAGAGGCGGGCCTACTGGGCCATGCCATAACCTTCAATATCCAAATCAATGGGCAGAAAATGGGATAATAATTGAAAACACATGATACCTAACCCAGCTAATCTTGGAAGGGATGCACATTGCCATGAACAACTACACAAACCAATTTTGGATCAACAACAGTCTCCATCCCCTAACACACAACATGAAGCACTCTTTAATTCATGTCATGAAAAAACAGTTGAACTTACTACAAACGCCAAACCAGTTCATAAACCTACCAATGAATATTCCCTTCTTTCCATCGGAGGAGAACATGAACCTCAATCCCATCTTAATGTCCTGGAACCATCATGCAAATCTAGAACAATTCAATCAACCAAACCAAAATCTAGTCTACTTGGAATCCAATCTTGAAGCCAATGTAAGGACAAAACTTGAACCCAGTTCAACATCCAGTAGGGAGAGAAGAAGAACCCCCCCAAAAAGGTATGGAATTGAGTGTAGAATTTTCAAGCCTAAACGAAGTAAAAATATTGCTCTTCCCAGATCAGTGGAGAAAGAAGTACAACTTCAGTTGCCCCCGCACAATGTACAAATGCTCAATGCACATTCGACCACCACAAGATCCAACTGTGGGAAAGCAAGAAGTGATACTTATTCCTTTCAAGGAGGACTAATTGACTTTCATAGGAACTTTAGGGAAATAATTGACACACATAGTTCATGCATGGTGGCACTTCTAGAAACTAGGATGATGGTGCATGGACCATTACTCAATGAGGTTCAACTTCTCTGAACTTGTAGAAGTATCAACAGTAAGGCAATTTGGTGGCATGGTCATTCTCTACAACCATAACATTGTCACTGTCCAACATCTTACTAGCAGAGGTGAGGAAATCCATGCCCTTATTAAGGTACGTCCACTCAAATCTCAATGGCTATTTATGGCAATTTATGCTAGCACAAAATGTCACAATAGAGACCTTATGTGGGAAAATCTTAAATCCTTATCTAGCACCTACAATGGACCTTGGATGATAGGAGGTGATTTTAATGACATTATAAGTAGTAATGAAAAACTTGGAGGAAGACCTATGAAATCGTCTAGGTCATAAAAAATATGGAAAAATATCAACAATTGCAATCTAAACCCTAGGATTTAATGGTTGTAAATTTACATGGTCTAACCATAGAAAAAAAAGAAAAACTTAATAATGGAAAGACTAGAATGTATTCTATCAACGAGGAATGGTCAGAAATTTTTCCTAATGCCACTCTCGCGCCCCTTTTTTCTCGCGAAATCGGGTTTTGACATGTGACAACTCTTTTAAGTAAGTATTAAAATAGGAGAGTCGCTACCTAACGATTTAAGATGTGTTAGGGAGCCTATTTTTCACAATGACTCTGATTCAACTGGTTTACATCACCAACGATCGGGTAAGGGCTCGAAATTACCTCGAAGAGAAGGTGTTAGGATCTCTTCGAGGTCCACAACTATGGGTCCCGACCGAACTTGAACTATATGAATTATTCAAATAAACAAAGAGAGGGAGAGCACAAATTTGAGAATCTTATTTTAAAAGACTTTGAATAAATGAGTACATATACTTGATTCAAACAGAAGAGAAATAAGATGGAGAGTCCTAAGTTTTTTAGCCTAAAGGATCACCCTGTGCAACATAAATAATACTTCGTAACTCCCTCGAGGTGGAGTGTTCCTTATATTATTCAGTGGGCACAGATTATCATCTCCTGCTACTCGATTACTAAGTTAAAATTGTTACCTAAAAGTGTTCTAATTCAATTATAGGTCGTACCATATGTGTGCACTACCCGTCCCATACTTATGGTCCAGGAGGTATTGGACCTTTACTTTGGATGGTTCTAGACCACACTTAGGCTGCTCAAAAATGTCAAAACTAGGCGACATACAAAATACATTGGACTTCGCATATAGGCAGTCAAGGCTTAAGTTTGCCTCCACACTTAAGCAACAAATGCACGCAAGAGAAATTGTATGTTAAGTAGTTCAGAGTTAAGAACTTAAATCCCTATAGACATGATTTCTATGTGACAAGGCATTAAGGCATGCAAGCAGTTTCAGAAACCAAGTGTTGCTCATAGACGAGATTGTACAATTGTTGCTTATTGATTATTGAAATTGCAGATTTCCAGTTATTTATCCTGTAGATATTGCATCTAAATGATTTTATGTAGTGAAGACAGTGGAATCTATCGAGAGAAACCCAGAATTACTCATGCTTTTGATAATGGCCTAAGTGAGCGATAAACAATGTTGAGAGAGGCTTCATTAAAAGTTATTAAGGCAAATTGTGGTATCTTATAGACAGGATTTCTAACGATTAGTACCTGCAACCGGTTTTATTGTTATACCTTAACCTTATAGGCCTCTACGTGAATAATGCGATACAATAACAAATGATTAAAATCCTATAGGCATGATCTGTAGTGGATATGTTGCAGCAATGCAAATTGAAGGAAAGTTCAACGATATTTATTTCCTATGGGAAAGTTTTCTAATAACATGTAGCAACAAGGATAATTGAAGCATTTGAGATCATGCTTTGCTAGTAGGCAAGTAATGTGAGTGTGTTTTCTCCTAATGTCATGGTTTCTACAGTGCCCATAGAGAGTGAATGACACATATATCAAGCATCTTATTAAGTCCTATAGGCATGTTATCTACCCATCGCAGGTAGATATTAAAATCTACGCCATTCCCCTTTTACTAACAACCCCAATTGTTTATACAAAGATTATTACAGGCCCAATAATGAGTAAAGTAACAATATTACATAACAGTGAACAGGCCCGTAGTAGGCCCAAATAAAATAAATAAATACCCAGCATTGTTGGGACTTCAATATCTCTTACACATCATACCCAGGACTTCAACAAAGCCACGTTCAATACATGACCCAAAGTTCCATAGAAGAGTCCAAACCAATTTACTTAACCATAGCACAAAGTGTTGCACCACTTGAAACAACCAAACTCAGATACAGATACACAGTATATGACAGGAAAGTAGAATAGTAAGGACAACTTTGGAGGTTGAGGGAGTGACTAGGACCAAACCTAGTGTGTCAGAGTTCACAAGGGCCTCAATTGGACCCTGAGCAGTGCTCACACTAGGGAGGCCAAAAATAGAACCTGGATAGCCTTGGCTTTCAGCCGGCTAAGAATGAGAATTCAAAATAGCATGAGTAGCGAGTAAGGAGAGTGGATAGTGATAGAGGGACATAAATCAAGTAATACACCAAGTTGAGCATACAGAGCACCTAGTCAAGCAGGTCAATAGGTTCCCCAAGATATACATAGCAAAGTACCATATAGACAACCTCATATTGAATGAATTAAGAAAAGAAACAGGTTTACAGGCATGCATAGATTATCATGTACAGACACATGAAGTTAAACTAGTTGAGACCTAAAGATCTAAATTAAGTTAAGCATACATACTAGTGCCATGTTAATCAGTATTTAGACATGATGGGGGACACACATTGTGATAATTCTGAAAGGACAGGGTAGCAAATGAACCAAAGGCATACTGGGGAAACATATTAGCATAGAAGCAAGGTCATAGTTGATAGAAAAAATGGGGTATTTATCTTAAAATCAGGATAGTAAGGAAACATATTTAGTGCAAACTTTAAATCAGTATTCCATAGAGTTGAGACTAATACACAAAAGGCAGTCAAGAAGACACAGGACTTACAAATGGGGGTGGTTTCCACTGAGTTAGGATGGTATCCAAAACAAAATATGCAGAAATTCTGTAACTAAAAACATATGGTCACAGTAGTCACATTCATATCAAAATTAGACTTGCATTGAATCTCAAAACTGACCATATTCATATGCTAGAGGTACAGAACTCATTCCAGAAAAACAAAGAATCAACATAGAAGTACAAACCATAGTGAAGAATACATATTAGCCTAACACAAGTAGTAAACTATCTCATGCGTTCAATTATCACAGAAAGACAAAGAGTATTGAGCGATATTAGGTATTCATAATTAAATCATGCTTATGTAATTCAAACACATATAGGTATGCAGAAGGAAGTAAAGAAATTTAACATTTGAAGGGTTAAATACACTAACCAATAGCAAAATCAAAAGAGTAATAAAGAGCGTTATAGCAAGAACCCCATATCTCCGATGCTTCAGAGTTCACAAGAGCCTCGAGAATGGGCTTCGAGTAGTGCTTGCACAGGAGGAGGTCGTTTAATGGCCTTGGCTTTCAGTCGGCCTAGAATTCAAAGGTTTTAGAGACTATTCAAGTGTAACAGTGAGTGAGTGAGTGAAAAAGGAGAGTAGTGAGAACAATAACAGTGATTTTTTTTAGATTCAAAAATATGTTCAAGGGAATTTAGGGGAAAGGTTTATATAGTAGCAGATTTAACACATAAAATAATAAAATACAGTAGGTTAAACACAAAATAAGAAAAATATAGCATGCAAAATCAATTAGAATCAGTTTAGGGAAAATAACACATAAAATAAGGAAATATAGTAGATTAAACACAAAATAACGAAAATTCATCAGTTAAACACAAGAAAGGAAAGAATATCACATGCAATCGAAAATCAATAAAGGAAAAGGGAAAATCTCAAACCTTAGTTGGGACTAACGGCCTTGAATCGAACCAATAATGCAAGAATCGTTCATTATAGCATGTATATACATGGAAGATCGTCCAGATCTTCACAGAATCAAGGTAAATCGGTCTCGTTCTTGAGAAGTAGTTCTTTCCAAAATAGGGCAAGAACTAAATAACACCATAGACATTCGTATAATAGCAGAGTATCACCAAATAGGTAAGTAAATCATGGATTGATTCCATGTTTAGTAAGGGAAGTAACTAAAAGAGGTTGGTTTATTAGGGGATGTTGATCATGCGATCAACAGCCAAGATGAAAGAATAGGGTTGAGCGGGTCATTTAAACGGGTTGCCAACCGGGTTGTTTTAAAAGGGTAGTTTGGTTTTGAGCTTGGGGTAATTGGGCTAGGCTGCTGGGTTCATTTGGGTCCAAAAAATAGGTAGAATTTGGGCTATTATTTAAATACCCCAAAATTTATCAAAAATAATTTATAAAAATGCTTAATAAATAAAATAAAATATTATTATACACTGAAACACTTAAAATAATAACTTTGTATTATAAAAATATGAAAACGCTATTTTGACACAAACAATATAAAATAAAGAGCAACTATATATGAATATAGGTCATTATTGCAAAATAAGATAAATAGCTCAAAAATGCTAATGTAATTATATGAAATGAAATAAAATATTTGAAACATATATTATAGGTGTAAAATAATAATTCTAGGTAACTAAGTCATCACAAAATAATTTAAAGGGATAATTATTAAATATTTATATAATTTAAATGCAAGAAAATTAATTTAAAGCTCTAAAAATTATGAAAGTTATAGAAAATGCTTGTAAACTAAATAATGATGCAAAAATACTATTTTGAAAATATATATATATATTAAAAAAATATGAGAGCAAAATTGGGTATCAACAGCCGCAATCACCCATCTACGAAAAACACAATCGGATCATTATCCCATTTTAGTGGAGCTTAACAATAGTTTTAATCACACCCATAAGCCTTTTAGATTGAAAAATATTTGGTGCACTCACCCGATTTTATTAATATAGTAGCTTCAAATTGGAATAATAAGGAGTTACTGGAAGCTACAAAATCCTTCACAGAGAAAATTAAAGTATGGGGAAAAAATACATTTGAAAATATTTTTAGAAATAAACAAAAGTTGCTGGCCAGATTAAAAGGGATCCAAAACTCCTCACACTATAGCCAAAGTTCTTTCCTACAAAAGTTAGAGGAATCTCTCATTAAGACTATAACAATATCTTAAAACTAGAAGAAGACTATTGGAAGATTAGGTCTCGGATAAATTGACTAAATGTGGGTGATGCCAATACAAGATTTTTTCACATATCAGCTTCCAATAGGAAAAAGCAAAATCACAATATTAGAAATAATGAAAGAAAATGGATCGATAACCAACAAGATATATTAGATCATACTCTTTCCCATTTTATCTCTATGTTTATTACTAATCATGAGGTTACTAATTGGTCTAACATAATACAAAGCCCCTCTAGCTTTGAAAATATTAACCTTTTGGAATTAGATAAACAATTGCTTGATAGTGAAATAAATTCAGTTATTCACTCCTTTAAACCGTTTAAATCACCAGGTCATAATGGATTGTACCCTTTCTTCTATCAAAAATATTTGAATATTATAGGGAAATCCGTAAGGAATTTCTGTCATAAAGTTTTTGAGGAAAGTACAATTCTCTCGGAAATCAATTCTACTAATCTTTGCTTAATTCTTAAATTTTCCAATGCCAATAACCTCAACAATTTTCGATCTATAAGCTTATGCAATACCATCTATAAAATAGTAGCAAAATTAATAGCCAATAGACTCAAACCCTTCCTCGATAAGCTTTTTAACCCTACACATTCTAGCTTTATAAAAAATAGAAGGGCTAGTGATAATGTCATTATTATCCAAGAACTTATCCATCAGTTCAAAAAATGCAAAGGAAAATCTGGTAATATGTTAATCAAGATTGATTTAGAAAAAGCATTTGACAAATTAGAATGGTCTTTCATCTATAGAACTTTTCTCTGCTTTAATTTTCCTACCAAAATTTCTCAACTAAAAATGTCTTGTATAACTACTACATCTACGACAGTACTAGTGAATGGAACCAAAATAAATTTCTTTTACCCAAGTAGGGAATCAAGCAAGGTGACCCAATGTCCCCTTACATTTTTATCTTATGCATGGAGATGCTATCAAGATATATTAACTACCAAGTGGACATTAGGAAATGGGATTCCATCAACCTTGGTAATAATTGTCCTCCCTTGTCTAACTTATTTTTCGCTGATGACCTAGTCCTAATTGGTAAAGCAAATACCAAAAGTAGCTCCACTATTCTACTGGCTCTTAACCACTTCTGTGAAATTTCGGGGCAATCTATAAATTATAAGAAGTGTAGAATAATTTTTTCAAAGACTCTGTAATACCACCACCATTACTAATATCTCTTCTTACCTAGGCATAATAAGTTTTAAATCGTTTGGTGAATATTTGGAATTCCCAATAATTGATGGTAATCGTTACCACAAGGACTACCAACACATTATTGACAATATGAGAACAAAGTTTTCTAGCTCAAAAACTAATAGCTTAAACTTAGCTAGTATGGCAACTCTAATTTCCTCAACCCAGTCTAGTCAGTTAGTGTATTACATGCAATATACACTATTACCCTCCAAAACAATTAAAACAATTGACCAAGTTCAAAAGAATTTTATGTGGGGTACAAACGACTCAAAAAGAAAGTTACACCTAATTAGTTGGGATATCGTAACAAGTAAGAAGGATCAAGGTAGGTTGGGTTTAAGAAAAGTTAGAACAAACAATGAAGCAATATTGGCCAACCTAACATGGAAATTAGCTTATAATCACATAAATTTGTGGGCTAAAAATTTAATAACAGAATATTCTTCTATACCTAGTCAAAATGGCTCCTTCATTTGGAAAAGAATTATCAAAGGATGGACAATTTTTCAACAAGGTATGAGTTGGTCTATCCACAACTCTTCTTCTCTTAATATTTAGAAAAATAAATGGATCCTTAAATCAAACAACCTTAGAAGTTATGTGATAGGTCCACTAACTAAACAAGAAACTTCCCTCACAATTAGTAACATTAGAATTAATAACAATTGGAATTTCAATGAAATCTCCTTCAATATCCCTCCGGAGATCCACCAAAAAGTTATCTCCACCTTTATACCCCAGATTGTAACGAAGACACCCTAATATGGGACATCATTGAAGATGGTTCTTTCTCTACAAAATCTTGTTACGATTTTATAGAAAATAAAATGCCCACTTCAGTAAAATGTAATTGGTTATGAAATTTGTATTGTCCGAATACAATAAAATACTTTCTATGGCTATACTTCCATAATAGACTACCCTGTAAAAACTACCTAGCTCACATATGTATGAATATCAATGATCAGTGCACAATATGTCGAAAAGAGCCGAAAATAATTAACCATATTTTCATGAACTGCTCTATTGCACAGATCTGTCACGACCCCAGTTCGCCCTCCGTGAACATGTCGTGATGGAACCTAGTTCC
Source organism: Nicotiana paniculata (assembly GCA_005239505.1). Classification (NCBI taxonomy): domain Eukaryota; kingdom Viridiplantae; phylum Streptophyta; class Magnoliopsida; order Solanales; family Solanaceae; genus Nicotiana; species Nicotiana paniculata. The sequence goes on from MDKI01005128.1 coordinate 16,279, forward strand.
TATAACTAGGTAAGCCTAGCAATGTGGAATATCAACATAACTTGCGGAAATAATTAAGTAAAAACTGAACCATCTCAAAGAAAGATTGTATACCAATGCCACTTGACATATATAACCCAAAAATAATGTGAAAGTCTACACTATCACCCCAAAACCCGGAAACTCACGGGAACCACAAGCTAACAGAAAATAATACACTGCTCTAACTCCAGAATATCTATACAACTGTAAGGAAGGATAAACTTTTCACAAAAAGCTAGAATAAGATAGAGACTCCTGGTCTGCGGACACGGCAGATGTACCTCGAAGTCTATGTTGTATCTCTCAACCTCGGGGATAGTGCGCCTGAGTGGAGGTACCTGGATCTGCACATGAAAAACATGCGCAGGAAAGGGCATGAGTACATTACAGCGGTACTCAGTAAGTACCAAGCCTAACCTCGGTCGGGTAGTGACGAGGAAGGTCAGGGCCCTACTGAGGTCAAACAATACAATAGGAATTTACAGTATGAAAACACGCGGTAATAACGAGTACAATAGTGAAATAAGATAGGTCAAACAAGGCAATAACAAAAACACAAGAACAGAGTAAACACGGATTATGTACAGCATAATAACAATGGTAACAATGAGGATCTCCAAGGATACCAATCCGTAGTCCTTTTCTCAATTATCCAGTGGATCTCCCGGGATACCGTCCCGTAGTCCATCATATGTATATCCGAAAGATCTCCAGGGATACGTCCCGTAGTCCTTTTCTCAACTGTCCAGTGGATCTCTCGGGATACCGTCCCGTAGTCCATCATATGTATATTCGAAAGATCTCCAGGGATACGTCCCGTAGTCCTTTTCTCAACTGTCCAGTGGATCTCTCGGGATACCGTCCCGTAGTCCATCATATGTACATCCGAAAGTACCGTCCCGTAGTCCAACTATCAGTGTGCAGGGGAATCTCCCGGGATACCGTACCGTAGTCCCAAAGTAAACATGCAGGGGATCTCCGAGGATACCGTCCCGTAGTCCTAAAGTAAATATGCAAGGGTTCCCCCGGGATACCGTCCCGTAGTCACAAAGTAAATATGCAGGGGATCTCCCGGGATACTGTCCCGTAGTCCCAAAGTAAATATGCAGGGGGATCTCCCAGGATGCCGTCCCATAGTCCCAAAGTAAATATGTAGGGGGATCTCCCGGGATACCGTGCCATAGTCCCAAAGTAAATACGCATCCACAACAAGAAGACATTCAGAATTAGAGTGCAAAAATACAAGGCAACAAGTAATTCTACCCTAACATGCTTCACGTAGTACAATTAAAGCAATTTAAGCAAATAGGAAATTTAGGGCAACTAGGCATGATTTCCTAAGCTAACATAGACTATGGTCGCAATTAAAATAAAACATCTAAGAAAGAAATTCAGTCTAAATATTTAAAGTAAAATTGGATTTTCAACAATTAGCACAAGTACGCTCTCGTCACCTCACGTACAAGGCATTCAATACCAAATATCACATCCTAAGGGGAAAGGTCTCCCACACAAGGTTAGACAAGCCACTTACCTCGAACCGGCTCAAAAATCAACTTGAAACCACACGTTTGCCACGAGTATCCGACTCCAAATGGCCCAAATCTATACAACTCAATTACATATCATAAATAACATCTCATGCAACTGATTATACTGTTTAATTCAAGCTAAGGCGCGAAATTATATAAAATGACCAAAACGCCCCTCGGTCCACGACTCGGAATCGGGTAAAAGTTATATTTTTCGGACACCGGTTCAGTCATGAACTCATTTAACCAGAAACAATCGAAATTCGATGCCAAAAACACCCCACAATATTTCAGAATTTCGGATTGGGAAAATCTCATCCCTTTCCTATGGTTTTTCCCCCATTTTTGAGAATTAAACTAAAGAAAACAACGGAAATTAATGATCTAACAATGCATTAGGATTAGTAAATGTTACCTATGATCCTTCTCTTCAAAACCCACAGAAAACCGCCAATCTTTGAGCCCTCACACTATTTTTAGAATTATGAACCAATCTCTCGAATTTTTGGAATAAATCACACAGTCAATCCGCACCTGAGGACTCGATCACCGCAGCTGCGGAAAAAGCATCACAGGTGCGAAAGTCACTTAAAATGCACTGGGGCCGCACCTGCGGTCGTTTGGTCGCGCTTGCAGTCCCGCACCTGCGGAACCCAGGTCGCACCTGCGACCACTGGCCTAATCACCCCTCTATCGCACCTGCGATCATGGCCCACGCACCTGCGAGTCTGCACCTGCGAAAAAACCTTCGCAGGTACGAAGACACCAGAAGGTGCCTTGTTCAGCAACAGCAAAATCCCAAATTTTCACCCGTTAAGCATCTGAAACAACCCCGAGGCCCCCGGGACCTCAACCAAAATCACCAACCAACCTTAACACCTTATTTGAACTAGGTCGATCCCTAACAACACGTCTCATAAAATCAAAATCTTCGATTATGCATAGATTCAAGCCTAGAAACTTAGGAAAATTCTAGAATTCACATTCGATGTCGAAACACGTCTAAACTCATCCGAATGACCTAAAATTTTGCACACATATCCCAAATGACATGCCGGAACTACTACAACTTCCGGAACTCCATTCCGACCCTTGGATCAAGAATTCACTATCGGACCGGAAACTCCAAAAATTCAAACTTCGGCATTTCAAACCTAAATGAGCTATGGACTTCCAAAATACATTCCGAACACGCTCCCAACCCCGAAATCACCTAACGGAGCTAACGGAATCATCGGATTTCCATTCCGAGGCCGTCTTCACACTTCTCCGACTACAAGCAACTTTCTAACACTTGAGCTCTCATTTAGGGACTAAATGTCCCAAAATTATCCAAAACTCAAAATCGAATGTCCCGACAATTCAATTTAGCAGAAATAGACTTGGGGAAAATAGTTAATAGGGGATCGGGGCGTTAATTCTTAAGACGATCGGCCGGGCCGTCCTCCTACACTTAAAAATTCGTTCGTCCTCGAACGAGCATAAAGACATACCTGAAGTAGTGAAAAGGTGAGGGTAACTGCTACGCATATCCTGCTCGGTCTCCCAGGTCGCCTCCTCGGCCGGCTGACCCCGCCACTAAACCTTTACTGAAGCAATGTCCTTCGACCTGAGCTTTCTGACATGCCTGTCCAATATAGCTACAGTCTCCTCAACATATGATAGATCTTTTTCCAAATGGACTGAGCTGAAATCCAAGACATGAGACGGGTCACCGTGATACCTCCAGAGCATCGAAACATGAAATACCGGATGAACTCCTGCCAAGCTGGGAGGTAAGGCAAGCTCATAAGCAACCTCCCCAACACACCTTAATATCTCAAAAGGGCCAATAAACCTCGGACTCAACTTCCCTTTCTTCCCAAATCTCATAATGCCCTTCATAGGAGAAACCCGAAGCAAAACCCGCTCTCCGGCCATATATGAAACATCACGAACCTTCCGGTCCGCGTAACTCTTCTGTCTGGACTGGACTGGACGGAGTCTATCCTGAATCACCTTGACCTTCTCCAATGCATCCTTAACCAACTCTGTGCCCAATAGCCTGGCCTCACCCGGATCGAACCAATCCACCGGAAATCTACATCTCCTACCATATAAAGCCTCATACTGCGCCATCTGAATGCTGGATTGATAACTGTTATTGTAAGCAAACTCCACCAATGGAAAGAACTAATCCCAAGACCCTCCAAACTCAATCACACATGCACGGAGCATATCCTCAAGAATCTGAATAGTGTGCGCGGACTGTCCGTCTGTCTGTGGTGAAATGATGTGCTCAACTCCACCTTGGTACCTAACTCCTGCTGAACGGCTCTCCAGAACCGTGAAGTGAACTGAGTACCTCTGTCTGAAAATAGAAACTGGAATACCATGAAGATGAACGATCTCCCGAATATATATCTCCGCCAACCGCTCCGATGAATAAGTAGTCAGTACCGGAATGAAATGGGCTGATTTGGTCAGCCGATCCACAATCACCCAAGTAGCATCATGCTTCCTCAAGGTCCGAGGAAGTCCAACCAAAAAGTCCATGGTGATCCGCTCCCACTTCCACTCTGGAAGCTCAATCTGCTAAAGTAACCCTCCCGGTCTCTGATGCTCACATTTGACCTGCTGACAGTTGAGGCACTTGGCTATAAACTCTGCTATATCCTTCTTCATTCTTCGCCACCAATAGTGCTGCCTCAAATCCTGATACATCTTCGCAGTACCCGGATGGATGGAATACCGCGAACTATGGGCCTCTGCTAAAATCAAATCCCGAAGCCCATCAATATTAGGCACACAAATCCGGCCCTGCATCCTCAATACCCCCATCATCTACAATGGTCACATCTCTGGCATCACCGTGCTGGACCGTGTCCTTGAGGACAATTAAATAAGGATCATCATACTGCCGCTCCCTGATACAATCGAATAAGGAAGACCGAGAAACCACACAAGCCAATACCCGGCAAGGCTCAGAAAGATCCAATCTCACGAAATAACTGGCTAAGGACTGAACATCTAAGGCTAGAGGCCTCTCAGCTGCAGGAAGGTATTCCAAGCTCCCCAAACTCTTCGCCCGGAGACTCAAGGCGTTGGCCACCACATTGGCCTTCCCCGGGTGGTATAATATAGTGATGTCATAGTCCTTTAGCAACTCTAACCATCTACGCTGGTGTAAATTTAGAAGCTTCTACCTGAATATGTGCTGCAAACTCCGGTGGTCAGTATAAATCTCACAAGGCATACCGTACAAATAATGACGCCAGATCTTC
>ML315856.1:10012-27371 GCA_005239505.1 Nicotiana paniculata
CTCTAAAATAACTTGCATAATGAAACTACAAAGTAATGAAGAAAATCTGTACAAATTGATGTCTTGTCGTCCGTCTCTTCGAATCCTTCGATCCCCCTCTAGGTTGTGTTTTAGGGGTCTATTTATATGTTTAGGACAAACCCTAAACGTGTAGGAGACTTCTATTCCAATCGAGAGACACTTAAACTCTTCAAAAACTCAAAATTGACTGGAACAGGGGCTTGGCGTTTGGGCCCAAACGCCCCCCTAAAGCCAGGGCAGGCTTGGCGTTTGGGCTCTAAGGCCCCCCTAACGTCAGGGGCTGCCTGGATTTAGGGGCCAAACCCCTGGATAAGGCCAGGGTGTTCCCTCCTCGTCTCTTAAGCGTATTTTCGACGTATTTGCATCCATTTAGCTCGGTTTCCATCTCCAATTCACCTACACATGAAATAAACTCCATTAAGCACATAAAACGTGTGTTTTTATCATTAANATTGTATCAGGGGTCGTGATATAACCTCACACTTAATTACTCACTTTATACCTATCGGTAGTTTGAGTGACTTTGCCTGAATTGACTTTCTCAAGCCTAATTGGGTGTTCAAACAGTACAAGTGAAATTGGCTCAAGTCGGGTATTACTATCTCTAGGTTTAACCCTTTAATTGAGGATATCAATCTCTTGAATTCACCTTAATTCCTTATTAGCCTATTTTACCTAGACTTGGGCCCTCTTTCTCAAGAAGAACCCTAGTAAAAAAGGCACGAATCAGTGTTGCAACCAGCAATTCAACAGATAAAGTATGAAACAAGCTAAATATCACTAACCTATAAATAAATAAGCCTTAAAATTGAAGACCCATTAAATACCCACACTAGGGTTGGGTCACAACCCTAGCTAATGGGTCTAGCTACTCATAATTAAGGAAGAAATCAAAGATGGAGATGAAATATAAGCTATAAATATTAATTACAAGAACAAAATCTAAAGTTATAAGCTAAAGCTACTCTAAAATTACTCAAGTGGAAAAGTGTTGTTGTTCACGAGCTCCCTAATACATCAGATAACCTAAAAATGTAAAAAAAGATCTATTTATACACAGTTGAAATTATTAGACAAAAATGCCATTGCATAGGTTCCGCTGTCAGCGAAATAATGGGCGCCTCAGCGAATGGACTTTCGCGGACGCGCAATAACGAGCGTGGACCGCGTTTCTTCAGATTTGGACTTGGCCTAAGCTGGATTTCGCGGTAGCTTTCCACGTGATCTTTAGTCGCGGCCGTGTAAAATGTTCGCGGACTGCATTCCATCATTTTGGCTCAGTTGCAGACTCTTTGAACATTGATTTCGCTCCCAGCGGACTTCTTACCGCCTCAGCGTTTAGGTGGCTTCACGACCGCGTTAAATGGACGCTGACCGCTTTTTATGCTTGGCCCAAGGTTGCTAGTTCTCTGATTCTCAACTTCCACCTCTCAACGAATTTCCTCCGCGGCCGTGCCAATGATTTCACGGCCGCGCTTTTGTGACGCGGTCAGCAGTTCAAACTGAGTCCAATCTCATATATTTGAACCTCAAGTTCGCGGCAGCCCTTTGTAATTCGCATCAGCGGAGGCTTGCGCTGCAACGTAATAATGGCGCTGACAACGCTCCAGTAAAGTTTAGGACTTGTGCAAATTTGGCTCCTTTGTGAGTTCGTTTTGGCTTTTTTGCCTCATTTTGACCAACACCTGGAAGTAAGCACATTGAGTTAGTTTTGGGGAATACCTTAACCCATTTTTGACCCAAAACCTAAGCAAAAAAGAGTAATTAGTAGGTTAAAATCCCTAGTTATCATACGCGCAATGGGACTAATCCCTCCTAAATTTATTTCATTTCTCGCTTATTCTCGAGAATATAATAGGTAGATGAACTTTGGCCTCAAGATCATACATATAATGTCCTTCCAATTTTAGAAGTATATATCGTTATATATTAATTGCTAATATGCATCGATTTGTAGTTTGTTACTGTGTATATCTTGCATTGTGAAAGACACAACACTTTAATTTTGTATGTCTTAGAGCTGCTTTTGTAGTTCCATGGATCGTGCGTGTTTTAAATTTTCTCTTAATATCTTGAAGAGGCAATATGTTATTCATTATTTCGGTAGTCATGGAATTTTCTATTGGCAAAAGTACAGTTTATTTATGTTGGTTGAGATCATGAGAATAAATAATGAATTGTATAGTCAATTTAATGATCTTTGGAATGAAGTTATATTATTAGATTATTAGTTATAAAGTAGAAATCATGACTCATGAATATATTATCCCCTTAACATAAATTTTTTGAAAGTGTGGGGGTCGAGAATGTATTGTCAATAGTTATGTAGCCTGATCATAAGGGAAATAATGAGGAAAAATATTTATTAAAATTATTACAATGAAACCTTATAAAATTTGAGATTTTTTGTGGCAAAAATTTATATTGGAAGATAAAAAATATGTTGTATTTTTGGCTCTGAAAAGTTATTTCATTTCGGATCTCTTAGTTATTTGGGTGATGAAGAAATTATTGAATTATGATCCATTTTCTATTGATTTTAGATATTTCTGTAGAAGTTAAAGTTGCTTCTATATTTAGAAAATTTTACTTTGGTGCTTGACTATGGAAGATACATAAAGAAAAAAATTCTTATGTGTTGAAATATGTTTCAAAAGGCACTTGTATAGAAGTCAAATTTTATTCTATTTGAGATGATTTTATGCCTTACTCAAGAAATTCTATGAGTTAGTATTATGTATGTAAATATTTCACTCTATTAGAAGGATACAATGATGATATTAAATTTTTTATTCAGATGAGAAAAGCTCAATAGTAATTGTTTGATCACCTTTTGGTTGGTGTTGTGATATTAAAATTGCCTAGAAGTGAGGTTTATTAAGCAACCTCTTGGTGAGTTAAACCGAAAATAATTATGTCGATGAATTGTGATTGTCAAAGTGCAATAACCATTGCAAGAAAATAAATCTTTTAATGAGAAGAGGTAGACACATTTTCTTAAGATATAATGTCATAAAGCAATTGCTTAGAGATGAGAATTTCTTATAAATATTATGTGTAGTCAAAAGAGGATATGGCCGATCCTTTGACTTATAAGTGAAACATCGAGGGGTTGAGACTTTTGCCAATTTGAGATGTATCAACAATGATGGTAACCCAACCTATGTGATTGGAGATCCCATGAAGTAGGTTCATATGGGTAATAACAAGTCATTAGTTGATCAAATATGCATTATTAAATTATGTCTCTTCCTATGATGTGTGTGTATATAGTACAAGACTGCAAGGAATGTGAGGTTAAGTTATCATACTCTTAACAATAATCCATAGACTTTTGTAGGTGGTGTATTGCGCTACAGAATACACTTGATGGATGGACCTATATGAGTGTGGAGTGGGGCCACTCCTATGAAATTTATGGCGAAATTTCTAGAGCACTTATGAAAATCAGGCGCTCGCATGGCCTATTAGCGCAAAATCACAATATCAGTAGAAATTATGGGGGTGTAATATGATGAATAAGATCCGTAGCTTACAACAAGAATTTTTCGGTTCATAGGAGTTGTAAACTTCAGCAACTATTATGTAAGTTAAATCTTGTTTTATCTAAATCTGGTACATAGTCTATAAAACATCAGATGAATTTCATTATACCCGAAACCCAGCAAATTATCTCTCATTCTTTCTTTATTTACTATTTATTTTTATATCCCTTTTGAGATATATTGGGGGTTTGTTGGAAAATCAGTGATATCTCAAAAGGTAATGTCCATCTTGGTTTGAAAAAGTTTTTCTCTTTGAAATATCGTTTATATCTACTTATTATTTAGTGAGCTATTTTATAATTAATAGGGTCAAATTAGCCGTTAACTAGCCGTTGGAGCAACACCTATATAAAGATGGTCTTTGAAGAGCCAAATACACACTTTCTAACACAACCTTCTGAATCTTCTTCTTCCTCCTATACGCTGGGTTTCTTTGTAGAATTTTCTGCTAGTTCTGTTCCCAGTTAAATAACTGGAAGAGCTTGTTGAATCTGGGGTATACGCCTAATGTTATTTATCACTGTGTGAGCGAAATATCCTTAAGAATAATGTCCTTGACACTAGGAGTGTTCGTTGGTCGGCACGGTATAGTACAGTATTTAGACATTTCAGTTCGGTATTTTCGGTATTCGGTTTCTTAAAATGTTATACCAATATCATACCTAATTAAATTCGGTATGACTCGATTTTTCTCCTTTCTGTTTCGGTTATTCGATTCGGTAATTTCGGTTTATTCGGTTTGAATACTAACTAGAATCATATACTGTAATATTTGTAATTAAAGTACTCAAAAGTACAAAACTAAAAATGTTTGTGGACAAAAGTTTTGTCCAAAGCCAACAAATATCAACTCACAGAGAGAAAATTGTACATAAAGGAATAAATTTGGTCATTAGAAATATCTTGTTACTTGCTTAGAGTTAATTGATGAACTTATAAAATAAAGGAAAGTAAAAGTTTAAATTTTTTATATTTGTGTTATAATCAATGATATGTGTATTGTGTAATATAAAATATATTTCAGTACGATATCGGTATTTCGGTATTTTATTTTCAAATACAAAATATCATACTTAATACCAAATTAGTTTTAAAACTTAAATTAAATACCATACCGAATACCAAAATATCAAATACCCAATACCAAAATTTTCGATTTCGATATGGTAATTCGGTATTTACCAAATTATGCACAACCCTACTTGACACGCCTCAAGCTAATTCTTATTCTCCATAATCAATATTTTTCAACAACTTTAAAATCAATATAAAGCAAAAGATTTACTCTAAAAGAAAATTTTCCTTTCAGTAATGGCAGTACATAGTTTTATGTTATTATGACTCTTTCAGGTAGTGTCATTGAATTTTCGATATAACAACAATAATATACTTAGTGGGTGTTTGGACATAAGAATTGTAAAATTTTGAAAAGAAGTGAAATTTTTTTCGAGTGAAAATGGTAGTTGAAAACTAAATGTGTTCGGACATGATTATAATTTTGGGTTATTTTTGAAGTTTTGTGAGGGATCTGAGTGAAAATTTTGAAAAACTAATTTTCGAAAAATTCCAAAATCCATCTTCAAGTAAAAACTTAAAAATTACATGGCCAAACACTAATTACGGAAAAAAATAAAAAAATTTCGAAAAAAGTAAAAATTTTCTTATGTCCAAACGGACTCTTAGTGTAATTCTACAAGTGAGATTTGGGAAGTGTGTATAGATCTTACTCTTAGCGTGTGAAGGTAGAGAGATTATTCCCAATATACTTCGGCTTAATTAAAGAATAGTCACAACCTTTTAAAAAGAAAAAGAAAAAGAAAATACGTATGCGTAGAAGCTATAGAAGAAGGAAGCATTAATAAAAACAAGATAATAAGGTAATCGAAGTAAAAGGAACAACAAGTAATAATAAAAATCTAAGAATAAGAAATACGAGAGAATAACCAAAAAATTTGGTATTTAGTATGGTGTTTGATTTAAAACTAAAAAAAAAGTACATGTATGGTATTCGATATTTAAAAATAAAATACAAAAATACCGATTTTGTACAGAAATATATACTAAGTTACATAATATACATATTATTAATTTATAAAATAAATATTAAAGTTCTAAATTTTACTTCCCGTTATTTTTATAGTTTTCTTTTAACCTTTACCATCATTTTTTCCACTATACTGGCCTTTCCCCTTTTTCTTTGGTTGTTTACTTACATTTCAATCTTTCTCCATCTAGGTTAGCATTTTTGTTTTTTATCTTTTTTTTCACCATATTATAATATTTTTATTTTCATATTTGTGAGTACCTTAGAATATTACTCCCTCCGTTTCAATATATTTGAGCCCATTTAATTGGATACGGAGTATAAGAAAAAAGAGAAGACTTTTAAACTTGTGACGTAAAATGAGGCACATTTATTTTGTGTGGCTATAAATCATTGCATAAAGGTAAATTATTTTCAAATATGGAAATGGGTCATTCTTTTTGGCACTGACTAAAAAGGAAATAGGTTCACATAAATTGAAACAGAGGAAGTATAATTTATGGCTTTATAAACTAGTTAATATTCGAGATGAACGAACCGAAGTTACCAGACTGAATAAACCGAAACTAAAAGGAGAAAAACAAAACTATATCGAATTTAATTAGGTATGGTATTGATATAGCATTTTAAGAAATCGATTACGGAAAATACCGGACATAAAATATCTAAATATCGTACCATACTAATCGACTAACACTTCTAACTGTAGAGCGTTAGTAGGGTTGAGCTAGAATTTTTGGAGTCCAACTAAAAACGAGGCTTTTAAACCCGATCCGAGTAAGCCCGTGGCTCTTGAGACTTGACCGAGGCTGGGTTGGGTCTGCCCGTGGGCCTAATAAAAATATTTATTTAGAATATATAAAATATAAAAAGTATACTGCCTATAGCAATGGAAAGTTAGAATTTGATCTTTACTTAGAGGAATCAAAGCTTGATCTTGAGAAGTTTCAAGAGATGGATGTTGTCATGTATTGGGAGGACCATTCTAGAAAATATCCCGATCTTTCAGTGACGGCGCATGATGTACTTAGTATTCCTATTACCACTGTAAGCATCGTAAGCAACAGTTAGCACTGGTGGGCGTGTTCTGACAAAATACAGAAGTTGCAAATCGATTATGAAAATGTCCAAACACTTGTTACTACTCGAAATTGTTTGCACGACATTTCCCAAACTCAAGCTGGATATAATTTTTTATGTGAATTTGAATATTATTAGTTTTTAAAATTTAATTATCCTTAATATTTAACTAAGTAATATTGCATATGAATTGTAGATGTAGATGAAAATGAAGATGTTAAGACAACCTTGTCACAAGCAGATTCAAATGTGTTTGATGAAGATGATGTGTTGGATATCCCATAAGCGTCATGGACGTTCTCTCAAATAGTTTGTTTTGAGTTTTGACTTTTAGTGAATGAAATGTAGTCTTGTCTTTTACTTTTTTAGTGTTTATTATGATATATTGGAACAGTATAAAAAGTTATTAAGTTATACGAAAATTTTCTAATAATATGTTTTTTAATTTTCAAATATTTATCTTTTTTTAGGTCAGAACTTAAAGAAAAAATATAAATTATATTTTAAAATATGATGGGCCGGTCCGTGAGGGCCCACGGCCCACATAGGGCTTGGGTGGGCTACCCAGCCCCGTCCGGCAATTACTAAAGCCTATGTGGGCTTGACTGGGCTAACTCGGCCCAGCCCATTACAACTCTACCTAATTGCATCATATTAAATTATTAACTTTCATAATGATATTAATTTCCATAAATAAAGTTTGGATGAGAGTATATAAAGCTTTTTAAAGTAAAATATACAAAGATAAAGAAGGTAAAAGGCTATAATAGCAAACACCTCTAATTTTGTTTAAGAGATAAAACATGTATTTTGTATACTAATTTTAAAAATTTAATATAACAAACAACATCCAATAAAAAATAATCGCTGCATTCCAATTGTTAAACCAATTCATGCCGGTGCGTGGCGAACGGTTCATCAAGCCAGGATAGTTATGTAAAAGTCCCCTGTTTAATTTGTAAGTCTTATTTAAATGAAAAAAGGAATCGAAGTTAGAATGCCCATAAAAAATTAGATATGCTGAATATGATATTTCGTACTCAGTTTTTATTAAGGATGGAAGGAATATATTATATTTTCTGCTAAATTTTGATTAGAATGTGTTTACTTAATATTGTTAGAGTAATAGCATATTTGACCAAACTTCTAAAATCAGGTTATTTTGTTGCAAAATGCTTTCTCTAAAGTACTTTTCAAAGAAGTACTTTTGGTGAGAAGCAACTTGTATTTGATTAATTAATTTGAAAAATAAGTTTGAGCAGTAATTAGTGTTTGACCATGTTTTTGAAAAGTGTTTGTAAGAAGAAGTTACTTTTTTTGCTTCTCAGAAATTGCTTATGCTTTTATTCAAAAGCACCTTTTTCCTCCTAAAAGCTTTGCCAAACACCTTAACGTTAGAAAAAAATATTTACCTTGAGCCAATAGCATGTTTGGTCAAGCTGGAAAAATTTGCTTATTTTGAGAAGTGCTTTTTTCAGGAATGCTTTTCGAAAAAGTACTTTTGGAGAGGAGCAGATTGTGTTTGGCTAATCAATCTGAAAAACACTATTGAGCAATAATTTGTGTTTGACTAATTAATCTGAAAAGCACTTTTGAGCAATAATTTGTGTTTGGCTAAGCTTTTCAAAAAGTGTTTTTAAGTATCAAATTACGAATAAGGAGTTAATATTATCTGAATAAATAAATAATCTCAAATATTTGTTATTAAAGATAACAATTAAGTTTTTCATTTTATTTAAGTAAAACATGAAAATAAAATTTAAAAGTACTTTAATTTTTTCAAGATGATTTAAATATATCAAAAAATTATTTAAAAAATATAAAAGCATTCATCTCAAAAGTCACCATATATCAGAAGCTATCCTAAAAATAAAAAGAAATATTTATATATTAGGAGAGTTCAATAATTCAATTTCTAATTCTAATTATTAGGTTTAAAAGAAGTAAGGTTATTTTGATATGCACCATATTTTTTCAAGGGTATTTTTGGCAAGAAAAAAAGTCAAAATTGCTTTTGCTTCTGCTTCTGTAAAGAAGTTACTTTTTTTTGCTTCTCTAAATTGCTTCTGCTAAAAACGTTTTGGAAAAGCTTGGTCAAACTGGCTATAGTCTTTTGAAGAAAATGCCGATAGTTACAATATGCTTTTTAAGAGAAGCAATGTTTTATTATAAACTTTGTCCCAGAAACCTTCTTCAAACATATTGTCAAGACACAAATTTTTTTTTTCCACAAATGCTCAATCTTTTCTTCTTCCAGAATTGGAGTTAAAAAAGAATCATTACATATGACTTCTTCCAAATTCTGTTTCGAGTTATCAAACACTACATATGACTCCTAGCCTAATTTGAAAGTGATTATCATGCAGATTTTTAGTATTATAAACGCTACCGATCTAAAGATACTCTTAATATTTTGTGCCATTGTCCATTTTGAGTCAAATCTACATGATTTTTCCCAAAAAATCTTGTACCATTTAAAAGTATATCCATACACCTTATATATAGCTTCCCAATCTTTTCAATGTTAGGCTTTGGTCGCATACCCGACAATCTCTCCCTTCGGACATACTCGTCTTATATCGAACTATAAGCTCTGATACTAGTTGTTAGGCTAACTCAGCCCAAAAATACTCTTAACCCAAAAGACCTCATACCATTAAGAGTGTTCATACACTATGTATAGCTTTTCAATCTTTTCAACTATCAATATGAAACTTTGTTCGCAAGCCTAATACAACCAAGCAAACTAATATACTATCTTATGCAGAGATTCTGAAGCAGATACAAACCAGAAAAACCAGTATTTTTATAAGAAGAAATGAGCCAGTATTTCAGAAGCTTATAAACCGTGTACGAGTCATCCAGACACCAAAATTTCAGAAATTTAGTTGAGACCTAGCTCATCAGTCACTCCTGGATTTCAACCATATATGGTTTACACTAAGTTCAGAATGTATAAGGAAAGGAACCTTATAACATAAAGAATGTCAGACGCTGAAGCACACAAAAGGTAGATCAAATAAAGGGAAAAGATACACCGGATCTAACACTCAAGCTATTGTTCTCGAAGATCTTACAAACAGACTGTCAACAACTTATCCCCATATCTGAAACGGATCTAACACTCAAGCTATTATTCTCGAAGATCTTACAAACAGACTGTCAACAACCTTCCCCATATTTGAAACAGTCTCCAACGTAGCTGGGTAAATTGCATCTGGTTTAGGATCCTCAAAAATTATAAGGCATCCAGCACCCTGGTCCAGGGTCCCAGCGAATTTCTTATCCAAAATCATTTGAGATAACTTCTTCTCAACATGGTCACCAGGCAACTCAATCAACTCAGCAATATGAGCAATCTCAACTCTCGAAAAGGGCTCAATCAACCTACAGAGGTTCTGCTCCAGCAAAGTGTCATAGAGTGAAGACAGGTGCCGGTGGACGATAGGATCTTCATCTAGCTGAGCCTTAAAGTTCCGAAGAGCAGTCTCGAAGAGCTTCAAAGAGCGCTTGGAGTGTGCATCTGCAACAGCTTTCATTGCATCGACTTCTGGCCCCTGATATTGCAATCCAACCTTTGGGGATGAAATAATTCCTGCCACATCATCAGACTGGTTGACCATGATTTTGCAAAGCAACATATACTTGAGGCTGTATATGGCCTGGGGATCTTCAAGGGCATTGAATGCTTCAAATGCTTCATAGAAATAGCTGTAAGCAGTTTTATAATCCTTCTCTTCCGCATGAAGGATCCCGCTCTGTAAATCAATGGAACCTTGCTGAGCTGGAGGCACATAAATAGCATTGGCTGCTGTTCGAGCGGCAGTGAGCGCAGCCTTGGCTTTGGGAAGATTTCTCAACGAGAAATGTAGCTTGCTCTCTAGCAAGTCAATCTCCACAAGAAGCAGCTTATCATCCAATCGTCTCACCTCCTTAATCAGCCCTGAAAGGAGTGTCAATGCTTCCGAGTACTCCTTGTTTTCCATCAAAAGAGCTGCGAGTCTAGCCTCAATTCGTTGACGAAGAAAAGTCCGCTTCTCCTTACGGGTCCACTCCACTATATCTTTGCAAAGTGTAACCTGAAGGTCAGATGTACCTGGTATTTTAGCTACTGCATCAATAATTCCTCGAACAATTTTTGCAGTTTTTGCCTTGGGGATCAAAGAAAAGAAGGGGCGTAACTGGGTTAGAAGGTTTTTAAGTTCCTCTGCCCTATTCTCCTGTCTAAGGAGGTCAGAGAGATTGGAGATTGCCTGCTCTTTGATCCTTAGGGCCTCAGAAGCAGAAGATGGGTTATCAAGGATGCGGTAAAGAATAGAGATAGCCTCAGATGGGGTCGTAGCCTCAGAAGCCTGAGCTAGAGAATCAGTAGTTGCTGGGAGATATGAAGACGACATGGTCACAGCTTGCAGATTTTAACTCCTGCAGTTTAAGCAAGAAATTAGTATTCCTTATAAAAAAAAACATATACACGGAAATAAAATGCACGTGCAGCAGATTAAGATACTTGGCCTTATAGCCTGTACCTACAACCTACGTTGAAATTAGTGGCTTACAACAGTGTGAAGCTTCTTGATAATATTGGATTGAGACAGGTTTAAATGGAGCGACATGGAAAGTGAGGATTCATATAGTTGTCCCTTGGGATTGAGGCATAGTTGTTTGTTGTACAAGATGCGATGCACTAAAATGAAAACGAACTACGAAAGCTATATGCAGCTGCTTTGGCATAGAAAGCAACACCAATCTAATAACTACAAATTTGCAAAAGAGTACTACATCGGACTGCGAAAGCTATATGCAACTACTTTGGTGTGAAAGTGACAACAACAATAACTAAACATTTGCAAAAGAGAACTACATCAAGACTACAGAGATCATCTTTCTGCCAATATAAGAATAACAGTTCTTAGTATGATTAAAAAACACTAAGTACTCAAATAAAAACCTCTTACTATAAGAAAGTCAACTTATCTTAGCTCCACTCTTAAAAGTCTATATCTGTCTTCGATGATAGTGCTCCTCATATTCCCATTTCAATAAATAACAAGAACGATTACTCACCTACACATCCACACTCCCCCCAAACCACCACCACCCAAAAAAAACAAAAACAAAAACAAAAAAGAAACCAATCCCGGCTAAATTATTAAAATTTACCATATTTATGGTCTAATAATACTTTAATAACATCCAAACAATCCATGTTTTCAGAGAATAAACAGCGAATTCGTTCAGTCTAAGATAAACTCAATTAACAAGCTGCTCTTTTTTACTTTTCTATTTTTAAAAGCATGAAGGAGAAGGGATCAAGAAGCAAACTAAATCAACACATGACTAAACTAAAATAATTTAGGTAATTCATTATTGAAGTTAAAAAACCCATGCTTTGCTTCAAATTAGAGGATCCTTTCAGGAAACAGTGAACATGCAGAGTCATTCGATTCAAGGACAAAGGCGGATCAAATTATTATATGACCCCATATACCCTAGCAAAAAGCAGCTCATTTCTTTGAAGCAAAGCAGGAACGTTGAAAATTCAGATGTCAGCAACAAGAAACCTTGAACTCTGACAAAAAATGGAACGGATTCTTTTAAATTCAAAATGATACCAAAGCACTCAAAATTTTATAAGATCCAGCACAATCACATCTAGATAAGAGCCCAAACAACCAACATCACCATCATTATTGGTGTATTGTTCAAATGGCTGTCCTCATAAATACACATGACCGTATTACGACCTGAAAACATGAAAACCCAATAATTGACAAATAACCAACTACTGACTAGTATAGCCAATGTCCACCTGATACATTTTTAATTTTTTTATAAGACCACCTATACATATTTTTAATTAAAGATGTCTACTAGATACAATGGGGGATTAGAGCAGATATCCACAGGCAAATTAAAATAAACTGCCTTCATTCTAGCTTTAAATATCTTATTTAGTTTTACCTTTCTTATTTTCTTTTCACTACATGTGCTTCTACTGCTCTTCAGAAACCACACAGACTTGAGCATCGGAGTGGGCAGAGCAAGCTTGTGATCAAGTAACACATTGTGGGAAAATTAGATTATACTAATTGCAAAATTTTGAGATTCAACTAAATCCTAATTTTATTGAAACACGCACAATCAATTAACTATGCATCAATTCCAAACTAGTTGGAGTCCGCTATATGGATCCTCTATTCCATTTCTATTCTACTCAAGACCATTTCATATTTGTTGAGACATGAACAACTGACAGAAATCTTCACTTTTACATTCATATTTCTTTCATGTTTTTCCTATGCCAAATTTCTTTACTGAAAGCTACGGCCATGCAATCCTCCACACAAGCCCCTGGGTTGCCAATTTAAGCATACATTTCTGCAAATTATACACAGCATTCGAATATCTATTGATGGACAAAACACAGATCATGGTAAGATCCAATGTTCTACATAAAAAAGATACAAGTATAGATCAGGCATACTGAAGCATTCAAATACTACAATAAATTGAGATCAAGTACTTTGAACAGAATTTTAGAAAGTCAAGTTCAGAAAAAAATCAATTATGCCATCAGAAATCGCGGTTCAAAACTATGAAGCTTCAAGAAAAAAGATCGGCAATGTAGCACCAAGATAGCATCACCACCTACATATATGGAAACCGGAGATCTATAGAAATAAAACTATTCATTAACTAAACCTCCAAAAAGTTTCAAAACCCTCAAAATTTAGTGTGCGATTGATTGATTCTTCCCATCAAGTAACGTCGCGTAACCTTAGCTGCCTGTTTGGTTCAGAACTTTTTGGGCGAAAGAAGCACTTGCAGTAACTTAACAAACAACAATATTGGTTTAAAGAAAAGGATTCATTTGGTACAATAAAAAAGTTCACCAATACACTAACCCTAACTCAATTACCCTATCCTCTAAGAAGATCATTGTTCAACAGTGTATGCCTCTGGTGGAGAAGATGATAGCAACGATAAGATGCTGGTCCTCTAAATTCCTATCATACATTGGGAGGGCACAACTTATAAAGAGTGTACTGTTTGAGATGCAAACATACCGGGGCTCAGGTATTCCTCTTGCCAAAGAAAGTCATTAAGCTGATTAAAAGTATTTACAGAACTACTCTTTGGACTGGCAGTCATGAATCCTCAAAAAAGGTACTAGTAGCTTGGGAGAAACTCTAAATGTCAAGATCTGTAGGTGCTGAATATAATAGATTTTTATACTTGGAACAGAGCTGCCATTGGCAGTAACTTGAAAGGACAGTATGGATCCATTGGATCCACAGTTTCTACATAAAATGGAGGGATTTGGCAATTCTAAGTAGTACTCCTGAATAATTGCTGAATTGTTAGGAAAATTCTAGATGCTAAAAGGTGGTCTCCAAATTTGGATCCTATAGCAGCATTACGGAGGTACTGTGACAAAGGAACCTTCTGTATAAAAAAGCCTATCTATCTTTCCTTCCACAGTATCAGAAGGTCTATTGGAAAAGTCCTATTCTGTGGCCAAGTTTGGTGCCAAGACACCAATCTATACTTAGGCTAGCTATTCAAGGTAGGCTGGCTACAGTTGATAGGTTGAAGAAGTGGGGAATTCATACACCTGGTGACTGTGTACTATGTAATACAGGGATGGAGGAAACTCCATCACTTCTCCTTTTTGCTTGTGCTTATTCAAGACATATCTAGGCATGCCTATTACTATGGCTGGGTGAAAGAAGACAGATTGGCAACTGGAGGATGAAATCAAGTGTCTTTGAAATAGGTAGTGGATTGATTTGGCGAGCTAGTTTGAGAATTGAGGGTCTACATGAAGTAATGAACCAGCAGTTGTAAATAGCTATACTTGGTTGAACCAAAAAATTAATTGTCGACCCAAAGAGAAATTCAATTACCCGCGTGGATACGCTGATTTATACTCAACGAATATTCTTAATTAGTTAATTCATTCCAAGATTTGGGTATAGTTAGAAATTTAAAGCCGCGTTGGAACACTTATGGGGATTTGGTACATGCCATGAAGTTGACACATCCATCCAAGTGCTGAAAACCCACAATATAATGGTAAATACTCGTCTTTATCGCCTTCCAGTATTCAGATACTAATACTCCAAACCAGATTAGCCACGCTCGGAACTTTATTAGTTTTTATATGAAAAGGAGAAAAACAAGAATTGCATATTAACCTACGAAATTCACAAAATTAATCAATCAACCACACCTCAATCCAAAATCAGTTAAGATTCAGCGCACTTCATTCCAAGACCAAATAATTTGTCTTTTAAAATCAAAAAAATAAATTGTAATTTCTAAATCTCACAATTACCGGTACACGAACTAGATTAATCCCAACTTTTAAGAAATCAGATAAGATGTATAACAATTGGTTTAACGCTTTCACTACAAATTGGGATCAAATCACTGCAACCCAAATAAAAAAATTGCATTTTCCCAGTAATAATAAATGGGAAATTGGATTAGGGTTTTGTGCCATGAAAGACGAACAGGAAAGGCGCTAAACAAAGAGGAAAACTTAAAAAATAAATTTCACCAGAGAAACGGATCGGAAGGAGCTCGCGGTAGAAAGCAGATGAGGCGGACCAAGATTGCAGCTGAATCTCAGTGAGAGCAGCGTCAAGTTACTGTTGGCGTAGTTCGGCAATCTGTAAGGTTCTAAACTTTTCTTACAAGAAATTGGGTATAAATAAATGGGATTTTTTTGTTTGTTCTTGTACTCTATTTGAAACCTTTTATCAATAATGTCCCATTTTTGGTTAGTATTTATTCGAACCTAAATACATTTTAGCTCCAAAAATATATATTTGTTTAAACTAATCTTACTTATTTAGACGCTGAATTTTCAGATTTCTAATTGTATATGATTGGGCCCGATTTTACTGATTAACCGAGTTCAGTGTGATGGATCGAGGATCGATCCCATAATAGATCAGATCGAGGCATGAGGATGAGATACTGAGTTTGAGATTCGAGGTACCTATCGAGACCGAGACCAAATGATACAGACATCGAGCAAGACCGAAGGTAGCATAATAACAGAAAGGCGAGATATACGTGACTGGTCGAAGATCGTTGCAGAAATCTCGGAAGGAATCGAATCAATAGCGGTTGTTTAGCTAATCATGGGATTTCCTTCTGTAATTAGAATAACACCATAAATAGAATTCGTTATATAAAGGAGAGTTCTAATCATTTGTAACACACATTATTCACACATATCAAAGCAATATAACACACTCTCTCGCTTATTCTCTTGTTCATAAGTTTACTTTCTGCTTCATTACTTTAGTATCAATCAGTTCGAGGGCATTCTAGTTCGAGAGCTGAATTATATTTCAACATTGGTTTGCTTTACTTTATTGTCAATTTCTATTACTAATCTTCATATTTATCAATTGGTATTAGGTGAAATCACGTGTCCTTAAAACCACATTATAAGTTTAATTTATCCAATTTTAAGGGTAAACAGTTTGGCGCCCACATTGGGACTAAGGATAATAGTGATTGCTTAATACTGATTCCGATAACACACACTGCTTTACGCTTGTTCTCGTAAGTGTTTTTGATTTCAAAATAAACATGTCACACTCGCAAGCAGCACTCGCACATGGCGACAACATCCTCGAATTTCACGGGAAAAACGACAATATAGCCGCCCCAGGGATCGAAGTGCCTCAGGCTGACCTCGAGGGAGTACCAATTGCAAACCCCATCGATGTCAGTTCACATGTCGCCCTAAATGTAAATCTGGGAGTTGATCCCGAAGGTAGCGTACGCAGGGAAGTTCGATCAGGTGGTCGAGGTACGCATGGCGGAGAAGATGGTGGAGTCAGGCTCAACAAGCCGCTATAGTGCAACTATAAAATCAGCACCGAGCACCGAGTGGGGTCGAACCCGAGCCCTCACCAGAAGCTGTTCACAGGGTCGAACCTGTACCTAAGAGATCGAACGCCAATGAATTGGGGACTGACCCCGCTATCATGAAAATGCTTGAAGAGCTCACTAAACAGATTGAATCGGGGGAGAAGAAGATTGAGGAAAACGACAAAAAGATAGAAATGTATAACTCACGAGTTAACCAAATCCCGGGGGCTCCACCAATAATAAAAGGTTCAGATTCCAAAAAGTTTGTGCAAAAGCCTTTCCCCCTGAGTGCAGCTCCGAAGCTAATCCCCAAGAAGTTACGTATGCCCGAGATTCCTAAATATAATGGGACGATTGATCCAAACGAACACATCACCTCCTACAGGTGTGCTATCAAAGGAAATGACTTGGAAGATGACGAGATCGAATCTGTCTTATTGAAAAAAATTCGGAGAGACTTTATCGAAGGGTGCTATGGCATGGTATCATAACCAACCGCCTAATTCTATTGATTCGTTTGCTACGCTTGCAGATTCCTTTGTAAAGGCCCACGCCAGGGCCATTAAGGTCCTCTTTTGATTAAACACCTGTTTTTGTTGAACTATTTTTAGAGCAAACAGATTTAAAGTTCCAGAAAAATTTGCCTCAGAATTTAGTTTGGGCGCTATAAATTAAAAGGCAAAAAAAATAAATAAACAAACTGAATATTCATTCCAGTCCTTTACAAGATTCCAAATGCATAAATGAACAAATTACAGTTTTCTGAAACGAGAAT
>ML315859.1:0-101670 GCA_005239505.1 Nicotiana paniculata
CTGAATTGTGGAAATTTTTATAAATAAAGTGATGTGATTGTCTGGTGGGAGCGGGTTGCACACTGCAACAAGGAGTGATAAGGCTGGATAGGTGGGATCGAGTTGCACGCCGCAACAGGAGAAATAAGGGTGATATATATAGGGAGGAGCAATAAGGGTGGATAAATGGGAGTGGGTTGCGCACCACAATAAGGAGTGATAGGGGAGAATATTTATGTTTTACTAATTTTCAAAAAATAAAGATTTGGAAAACTCCCTGTTTTATTTAAAATGTTTTCATACTCTGATTTTAATCTGATTTAAATTGAAACACTGAAATTTTGAGAAGGTTTGATCATAACTGATATCTGGAAAAGTTATCCGAGTTATTTTTATTTACTGTTGCAAGTTACTGGTATTTAGTTTATTATTATTTCCTTCTTGATGTATTATATATTGTTTATAGGCTATTTTATAAAATTCCCCGACGTAGCCTCGTCACTACTTCGTTGAGGTTAGGCTCGGCACTTACTCAGTACATGTGGTCGGTTGTACTGATACTACACTCTGCACTTCTTGTGCAGATCCAGGTACTGGCCAGTGTTAAGTTCGAGACATAGTTGTGCATTTTCACGGAGACAAGAGGTAGATATGGTGGCGTTCGCAGACTCCTGGAGTCTTTTCTACATTATTTAGTTACTGTTTTATTTCATTCAAAACAGAGATATTTTTCTTTCAGCCAAATACTTATAGCATTCATTAGTAGTTCATGAATTATGACACCAGACCCTGGGTATATATATAGTTGGTAATAGTTCGGAGTTCATTTCATTTTATCTAATATTATTCATGAAGTAATTTATTGGAAAGCATTAGATTTATTTGTTTTATTTTAAGATTTTCTATTGTGTTAAGTAAACTTTTAAAGGAAATGGTTAGCAAATTTCTAACATCGGCTTTCCTAGCAAGTATTGTGTAGGAACCATCACGATCCCGTGGGATGGGAATTTGGGTCATGACAAGTTGGTATCAGAGCACTAGGTTGCTTAGGTCTCACAATTCACGGACAACCTTAGTAGAGTCTGAATGAACGGTACGAAGACGTCTGTACTTATCTTTTAGAGGCTATTAAGTTAGGAACAATTTCACTTCTATTCTACTCTATCGTGCGAATTTATTCTATCACTGATAATTGAACTCGTCTATTCTTGTCCTCTTGCAAATCTTGACAACACACAATACGTCTACAACCAGACAGGAGATGAAGCCCCAAGGGCAGCTACGACTAGGGGAAGAGGCAGAGGCAGAGCTCAGTCTAGAGCTTGAACATCAGCACCTATTGTAGAGCCTCAAGTGGATCTAGAAGCGGAGTTCCTAGCTCAGTCGGTACATCTTAGACCAGTTCAGATTCCAGAAGGATTCGTGGCTACTCTAGTGTTGCAGGATGCACTAGTCCAGTTATTGACGTTGGACAAGCTTGCCAAGCTATTTCCACTCCATTTCAGTGGTACATCTTTTTAGGACCCACATGATTTTCTTGACCGCTGCTATGAAGTATTGCAGAACATGGGGATAAGTTGAAAGCAACATGTTGATTTATATGGCTGTGAAGTTTAACATTGTGGATTATCAGACACTGTGACCTGTGAATTCGTGCCAAGTGGGGAAATACACCTGTCAAGGAATAGATTTTGGGATCATGTGTTATATCGGTGTTAGCCTAGAATGTATAAGGCCTTAGATTTTGCAAGAGATAAAGCTGGGACTTGTGGTATGTGTGCCTCCTTAATAACTCTATACCTCAGTACCAAAGGAGTTGTATAAAAAACTTCAAATCTACAAAAGGTCTACTCAACGTGGAAGTCACGATTGCGGATTTTGGGGTGCTTCAAAGGGAGTACAGTGGTTGATGAGCTTCTAGACTATGTGGTTTGCGCCAAGATTTATCTGTATAGAGCTCTACTTTTGGTATCATTGTGCATCAATAGGGATAAGAGTTACCCTAAAGAATCACAAAGTGTGTATGAATATGTGGGATAGATCAACAATGTTGAGTCAACGTAGTAGAAGAAGAAATTGGCCGTCGGTATTTGTCGCAAGCCTACGAAGAAGGTGACCAACCACTACAACACCAACTACTTTACTCAGTTCTCATAAATGCTTTTGAAAAAGTTTGTTTCTCGGACTCTCCATAATGCGTGGCGCATAGGGTTTGAACAGTTGTGTCAGGTCACCATGACGGTGTCAGAATATGTCATCAGGTTCGATAAGCTAGCCCGTCATACTCCTACTTAGGTTGATACAGCCAGAGAGCAAGTCCACAGACTCAGTAAAGGATTCAATTATAATCGTAAAATTCTATACGACTCAGGGCAGGTTGATAGTTTATTTCGGCTAGTGGTAAAAATTTTCTAGACTTGGGAGAGTCATATTTCATCAGAGCACTCAGGCTACATGCCCCATTGCAGTTACAACTCAACTTACATGTCCAGCTAGGGAGAATGGGTCAGAATGTCGAAGGTGGAGGTCAGAATCCTATAGGTGGAGACCCAACCCGTTGATATACTTTCTATGGTATGGCTGAGGTCGCTATATCAGATAGTGTCATTACAATTACAATTTCTAGTTATTATAAAGTAACAATTTCCTTAACTTGATTCGGTTATGAGTATCTAATAAAGTTCTCCTAATATGCTTCACTCATGGGTGAGCTTCGTAAACCTGAAATCTATCATTACGTGTTATAATTTTGTTTAACGGAAAATATCTAAAAGAATAAAATGGAAGTTTCGATTGGCATGATGTGCATATTACTTGTGATTCAGAACTGAGGGCGAGATCCTCGAATTTTAATATGATTTGGTATGCTTAAATCGGGCTATGAGCCGCGGTGGAAGTTATATAAGGACGAGATCCTTGTGATGAAAATTCTTGTTGTTAAATTCTCCCTTGTGAAATTAAACTTTTACTATAGTACTAATAGGAGTCATTCCTGTTAGGTTTATTTGAATTTTTTTGTAAATTATCTATCCATTATTTTCCAAATTCGTGTTATAATTATCGAGCTTTAGCCTACGAGGTAGGTGCCTGCCCATGTGGAGTTAAATGAGGCACATTAATTTGGGTAATTATTATCTCGTTATCAGTATTGTGAGGGTTTGAAAGGAGATTATTGTTAACGTGAAGTTATTTGAGGATTCTGTAATTGACCATGAAAACCTATTAAGATCATATTGAGCCGAAAGGATGTTCCATTCAAATGGTCGGATGAGTGTGAGGCAAACTTTCAGAAGCTCAAGACAGCTTTGACTTCATCACCGGTGTTAGTGTTACCTTCAGGTTCAGGATCTTTCACGGTATATTGTGATTCCTCCCGTGTTAGGTTGGGAGCTGTGTTCTTTAAATTCTGCATTTATTATTCCGTAAACTGTAGGAGTTGGAACACATAGAAGAACCTGGTCCTTCTATCTAGTGCACGCGAAAAATTGGACACCACACAAATCACCCCCTCTCTCTTGTGTGGTATTGACGTTTAGAATATCAATCCCCAACTTAAATGCTATGTGAATTTGCATGTGTGTGGTGTATAGGTGATGTGACGAGTATTTATGCACCACCAAATTATTTGTTGAACATGATCCCTTCCTTATTTCCACTTTATTTGATTCCTGGCTTAATTGTTTCATGATCATTGATGTCTCCATGTCTAATTATTTTCGTCGACTTGTTGTTAAGTATTGTTCCAAGTATTTTGGGAAGCATTGGTTGTTCTCTTGGTTTCATTGTGCTATATAAATATTGAATTGGATGACACTGTTTTACGATACATATATATTCCGGATGGTTTCATTGTGAAATGATAATTGATAAAGTTCATGAGTTGTACAACTTTCTGTTTATGATTGTTGATACAAAAATATTGTGAAAGGTTTCGACCTGAATTGTGAAATTTTTTATAAATAAAGTGATGTGATTGTCTGGTGGGAGCGGGTTGCATGCCGCAACAATGAGTGATAAAGATGGATAAGTGGGATCGGGTTGTTTGAGTGATTGTCTTCTTAGTGAAATCTGGAAAAGTTATCCGACTTGTTTTTATTTACTGTTGCAAGTTACTGGTTATTTAACTTATTATTATTATTTCCTTCTTGTTGTATTATATATTGTTTACATGCTATTTTATAAAATGCCCCGCCGTAGCCTCGTCACTACTTCGTCGAGGTTAGGCTCAACACTTACTCAGTACATAGGGTCGATTGTACTGATACTGGACTCTGCACTTCTTGTGCAGATCCAGGTACTGGCCAGTGTTAAGTTCGAGACATAGCTGTGCATTTTCACAGAGACAAGAGGTAGATCTGCTGGCGTTCACAGACTCCTGGAGTCTTCTCTACTCTATTTAGTTGTTGTTTTATTTAATTCAAAACAGAGTTATTTTTCTTTCAGCCAAATACTTATAGCATTCATTAGTAGTTCATGAATTATGACACCAGACCCTGGGTAGATATATAGTTGGTAATAGTTCGGAGTTCATTTCATTTTATCTAATATTATTCATGAAGTCATTTATTGGAAAGCATTAGATTTATTTGTTTTATTTTAAGATTTTATATTGTGTTAAGTAAACTTTTAAAGGAAATGGTTAGCAAATTTCTAACATCGGCTTTCCTAGCAAGTATTGTGTTAGGCACCATCAAGATCCCGTGGGATGGGAATTTGGGTCATGACACCTATCTGTACGTGTGGATTCGCAGATGCGACCCAAGCACCGCAGTTGCGAAGGTCGGGCAGTGGGTTCATTTAATTTGAACTCCAGCCCTTTTCTTCTTATTTTCAAAGGGAAAGGCGACCTAGGGCGATTTCTCTAAGCCGATTTCTTCCCCAAAACATAGGTAAGTGTTCCTTAACTTGTTTCTTTCAATATTTCACTTCTTTTACAAGGATTAAACCTAGAATCTAGGAGTTTTATGGTAGAAATTGGGGGTTTGGGTAGAATTAGGAATTTTCGGAAAATTGGAAATTGGACCTCAATTTGGGGTCGAATTTCAAAACTAATTGCATATTCGGGCTCGGGGGTGTATGGGTAAACGGATTTTGGTTCGAACTTTGAGTTTTGACCAAGCGGGTCGGGGGCCAATTTTTGAATTCTTTTGGGAAATTTGGGAAATCAGTAATTATTCATTAAAGATAATTCGTTTAGCGATAATTGATGGTATTAAACTAATTATGACTAGATACGAGTCGGTTGGAGGTGAATTCTAAAGGAAAAGCGGTACTTGAGCAGTGGGTGGCCTGTGAATCGAGGTAAGTGTTGTGCTTAACTTTGGTTTAATGGAATAGGTATTATGTGTTTGTTTTCTATGTGTTTAGTTGTTGAATACAATGTATAGGTGAGGTGACGAGCACCTATGCGTTGTCGTCAAGTCATAGCGTGCGAGTGAAATTATATCCTTTATAAATTTTGCAGTCTTATAATCCTATTATCCATGCTTATTGTTGTTATTGAAATGTTCGGAGACTTATATCCAGTCCCTCCGAGGTGTGATAACATTGTGAATATTGATTCAAAGTTGAGATTTAAATTGTGATATTAAACATTGATGAAATACTGATTTCTATGTGACACCCCTATCTAGTTGTTGTTATTGATTCTGTGATTTGTGGCAAGAGTGTAAAGCACAAAGGGTGATGTCGTGCATGATTTGTTTATATCATGAGGAAGAGTGTAAATCACGAAGGGTGATGTCGTGCCATGATATGAGAGTGATAAAGCACGAAGGGTGATGCCGTGTATATTGTGAGAGGTTTAATGCACGAAGGGTGATGTCGTGATGTTCTATCTATATATTGGTGAAGTTGAGAGTAAAAACATGAAGGGTGATGCCGTGCAGTTTCCTTTTATTGTCTTAATTGCTTAATTAATTGAGGATTTCTGTTTAAATTGTGCCTTTTATGATTTATCATTCCTTATATTGTGATTCCTCATTAAATGTGCCTTTCCCGTTATTCCTTCTTTATTTATTTGTTTACCATTGTTGCCATTAGCATGATTATATTGTTCAGGTTTTATGTGGTGTCCTGTCCTAGCCTCGTCACTACTTCGCCGAAGTTAGGCTTGACACTTACCAGTACATGGGTTCGGTTGTACTGATGCTGCACTCTACACTTTCTATGCAGATCCAGGTATCAGTCCGAGCTGACTCTGAAATCGTAGCTGGCATTGCGCAGGAGACCCGAGGTAGATCTGTCGACGTACGCAGATTCCTGAGTCCCCTCCTTGATTTTCATTTACTATTTTCTTTAGTTTCATAAACAGTTGTATTTATTCATTTCAGTCAAATATTTGTAGTTATCCTTAGTAGTCCGTGAATTGTGACACCAGACCCAGGGTAGTTAGACATATAGATTTCACATGCGTAGTATTATCATGCAAGTTTCATTTCTTACTTTACTTATTATGTTTTGAGTTGTAGTGGTTCTCAGTATTTTATAAGATTATTATGTTACAAACTTCTAATGTTGGCTTGCCTAGCAAGTGCAGTGTTAGGCGCCATCACGGTCCCGGCGGTTGGAATTCGGGTCGTGACAGGTTGTCCATGTTGTTTTTCACATATAAAGTTATTCTAAGAAAGTATGTATGATCCTTGAATCCTAGTGAAGTTCATATTGATGTTATGATGTCCATAATTTTAATCGAAGGTGGAATGACCTTAAGTCACTCCATAAGTTTTAGAACATGATTCCATAAGTCTAGCATGCATTATATATTTGTGCAACCACTGATCAGTTGGGTTTACCGAGCTCCACATGGCCGGGTACGATTCTACCGAGCCTTATGATGGCCGAGTATGTTTTAATCGAGTCCTCTTCGAGGCCGGGTACGATATGATGATTATGATGCCCATAGAGGCGGATGTTTTTAAAAGATTATGTATATATATATATATATATATATGTATCACGCATTTCATGTCAATATCTCTCAGAGGAACTCAGATGCTACAGGTTCTATCTTCTATATCTCTCTTTACATTACTGTTCTTATTTATGCTTTTCAGCCTTACATACTCAGTACTTTATTCGTACTGACGTCCCTTTTGCCTGGGAACGTTGTGTTTCATGCCCGCAGGTCGCGATAGACAGGTTGAGAGTCCTCTTAGTAGGCTATCAGCTCGACGGAAGGTGTTGGTGCACTCCAGTTTCTCCGGAGTTGCGTATTTGGTCAATATGATTTGGACATGTATTGATTGGTATGGCGGGGCTTTGTCCCTACCTTTATGATGTTTATGTACTCTTAGAGGCTTGTAGATGGATGTCAGGTATATGGATACTTGTATGGACTTGTCGGCTTATGTTTTGAGTTTACAAATGATCATGTCATCCTTCTGGGCCCGTATGTCACTTGTATAAGTTTCTATATAATGTTGGGTCGTCTTATATATAGATTTTCCTTATGTTTTATTTCGGTTATGTCATGATGACCCTTTTGGCACATTTACCCATGATAGTACGATAAGAAAGAAATGCTACGTTGCCACTCGGTTGAGTAAAGTACCGGTGCCCGTCGCAGCCCTCCGGTTTGGGTCGTGACAAAAGTGGTATCAGAGTAGTTCTGTCCTAGGGGTGTCTACAAGTCGTGTATAGTAGAGTCTTTTTTATGGGTGTGTTGTGCACCACACTTATAAGCAGGATGCTATTTGGCATTTAGGATTGTCACTCTTTCTTTTGACTCTAGATCGTGTGGTAGAGCTCAATTGTAAGAATTCAAACTCCTAAATTCAACTTTATTCGTAATAAAATGATACCTACATCCACAAAGGTAGTTGGTAAGAGATTGAATGTGGATGTGGAAGACCTAAGTCAGAGGAACTCAATTTTGCATCATGTTTATGATGAGTAAATGTGAGGTCTTCAGCAGATCATGTGTGTACTAAGATGTGTAAGTTTCTTGATAAGGAGATCTAAGGCAAGAATATCTATCCATCCATATAGTAAAAATAAATAAGAGAATCAGAAGGTAGATACAAGTTTCAGCAAGTAAAAGAACAAGATGAAGAAGGGTACGAGGTACCTAGTTAATAAAGATTATCAGTATTTAGAATTGAGGCAGAGAAATATAAGTATTTTGAGTTACCTTCAACAATAATAGAGGTATGCACAATTGTCCACACCGATCTCAGTTATGCCATATGGGAGCTAACAGATATAGTTTAAGAGAAGGATGGGATATCAGGATCCCACTAGGGTTAGAGTAACTCAAAATTGTGGATGAATTGTTATCATTATCTAAAATTTTTGAAGGGCAGTGCATAACATGGTAATTGTTCTCATTGGGAGATAGCCAGATGGTGCACTCTAGAATAATACGGTCGGATATGAATACTAGAATGTTCAGAAGATAGGCACTGGAATTCTAGAAGGGATAAATATTTACCTTAGTATGACTCCAGCCCCTGATAAAAAAGAAGGAGAATGTTAGGTGTCCCTAAGAGCCAGTGAGATGAAGCAGGGGGAGCTAAAAGTGAAAGAACGTTTTGTTGAAGTCTTCAGAATAAGGTGATAGACAGAAATATTAGCAGGAGAATAAGAAGAGGGTAAATGAAGCATTATGAGTAAGATGTGATAAATGAGTGATAACGGTAAACCAAAATATGACAGGATGATAGAGTCTATAGTCAAGTGAAGGAAAAGACAAGAGGCGACATGCCTTGATACAATAAAAGTATAAGCCCTAAAGTTATATCCTCATTTTGAGAAATCAGTTGCTGAGTCCAATGTGATTACTAGAAGGAAAAGTTAGACCCCCGAGTAATAGAAATTAGTATGGGATAGTAAACAAAAAAAAACATGAATTAGGGATTGAAAGAATTGGTAATAGTTGGCATCGTGAGAATTTCAGAGATCGTGTTTCGACAATAATAGAATGAACAACAGAAGAATAACCTTTAAAGGTCATTCACGAAGACGTTTCCCTAAAGCAAGCACTATGAGAAGAGTTAAGCTTAAGGGACTAAGTGTGCCATTTACACAAGGTGTCACCCTTGTGCTTAAAAAAATTCAATTATCCTCGGTGTAGAAGGGTTACCGCAAGGCGAGTAATATGTCAGTGAAGATGTGAAAAAAAAACACCAAAGATGAAGAGGTAACTATCGAATGGTAAAGGAAGAATGCGGTAAAAAGGTGAAAGGAATGAGATTGCATTTATTTAGATCCTACAGATATAATATGACTCCATAACATTATGCAAGCATGATGCCGGGGAGAATCAATAAGGGTTTTGCACTCGATGATATTGATAAATAAGTGGGAATGAACACTTGATACATAAGGATCCCCGTACGAGAGGTAAGTTAAGACAAAGGACATAACCCAAGAGGCGTTACATAAAATACACATAAGAGAGTGGACCAACGGTAGACTGTAGTTGATTCAGGTAGAGCCTAGTTATGGCTAGATAGGAGGATACAGACAAATTAGTAGATCATGCAAGATAAACATAGTGAAACCCATTATAGGAAGTTCAGTCTCTCAGATACGACATCGTAATCCTCAAGAAATATTCAGATAGGAGTTTGGGTAGTAGAAGGTACAGTATAAGTGTTACAAAAATAAAAGAGAGTGACACTAGGGAGACAACTGAAATTTCAATTCAGAAGAAACCTAAGAGCAGAAGGGCGCAGAGGTAAGTAACTAAGAATAATAATAGGCGAGTAAGAACATCAGAAATACTGTAGGGTATACAATGTAATAAGCTCGCAATTTTTCAAGAGTCAGAGGGTCTTCCGTAAGCATTGCAGCGAAAGACTAGTTGAGGAAATAAGGAAGAAGGCTTCAACATAAGCATAGTGACCTAAAGAAGAAATGGTGTTTAACAGCAGTATCACTATAATATTGTATGCACTCCATAAGAAAGTGGCACCTATCGTGGCTAATGAACGTGAAGAAGAAAAAAAAATAAAGAGTTGATAATTGAGATCATATGAGTTATAGGGAACTCCAGTATTCGCAGGCACTAAGATAAGCCAAGTATCCATACAGCAAGCGGAAAAACGACCAGGAAAAGTAATTGCTTACATTTAAAGACAATTGAGAAGGCATGAAAGGAAATCTATGGTGCTAGCATGTTAAAATGAAGGTTAAAAGTAGTATAAATAGATATGCGTAGGTTGAAAGCTAAAGTATGGTAGAGCAACAAGGTTTTAGCTAGACAGGAGTAAGGATAAAAAAAAAGGTGAGTGAGAAGGTGATGAGAATAGGTAAGTCCTCGAGATTAAACCCATCACAACAAGAGAGATGATGGTTTCCATAAAGTTATAAAAAGCTCATTATAGCTTGAATGAACTCAAAGGAGTTTAAAAATTAGGAGCATTTAGAAGAGACGGAATGCTACCCTAGTAGTAAAGTAAGGGTGTAATTGTGATAAATGATAAGAGGATAACGTTTAGAACTTTGATTGAGTAATGATTTTGAGAATAGAGATTTCATGAACTGCACGAGATTATAATACCCCCATAAGATGAATCACGTTATGATGCTATGAAATACAGTTATTGAACTATAGTATCGTCCCTAGGTGGATCAAGAAAATCACTTCAAATTTTCACCGATGTGACGTGAGCCCTAGTGACAATGTATTACATGAGAGGATTCAAGTTATCAATAGTAGATTATGGATCAACATTAAGGTGAATCAACAATGGGTGGATAAAATTTCTAAATTCTGGGATGATTAGGTTGTCATTCTTAACATGAACAGTAATGAGGAAGCATTAAAGGACTTAGATTTATACATATAGGATAAGCAGTGACAACGTAACCTATAGTTGGGTTGCAAATCTCGGTAATAATAAACTGAAGTAAGTATTATGGTATAGTATGACCCACCTAGATATAGTAAAGCCATAAGGATAGATAACCGAAGCTATGAAACAAGATATATCAATAGTTGTAAGTTCGACAAAGTACCGAGTGAAAAACTTCAGTACACCTATAGATGCCCAGAGGGATAGCTTGTCGAGTTCTATATATGTTCCCAAAGAGAGGCCTAGATATTGGCTACAAGCTGGAGGAAAAAGGAGAAAAAAGTCTCATAGGCGCACATACAAGGTCAGAATTATACAGGTTGCATGAAATAAGGTAGAAACAGTTACGATATTGGAAGAATTCCGACCATAAGTCGTGGTGTGAGAAAGTGGACTAAAGGGGGGAATGCCCTAACCTTTGGATTTATTCACAAAACAGTTGGCTAGATGGAAGGGAAAGTATTAAAACCATCTGTAAGATCTATCAGTATACCAGTCAACATTCGAGGATGAATGTTCCAAAGGGGGGAATGATGTTACACGCCATAGTTTCGTATGTGAAAGTATGTCGTAAGTCAATTGACGTAAGCTATGAAATGAGATCATCCCTGAAAGTACAAAAAGTAAGTTAATCATGTTAGCATGGAGGTTGAAAATATTTAATATCATGGACTGCAAGTACCAAGAGGGTTGGATTCTTAGAAGCTAAACAAATTGAAGAAAATAAGTTTCGTCGAAAGTCGACAAGTTGGGAATTTTATAACATGTACTTTTGGGGTGAGACTAGGGTACTAAAAATGATAAGGAGGTTATTTTATGAGTTTTTTTTGTCTTATGATAGTCTCGTGTTATGTTTTGAAGTCAAGCGAGTTGTGGAACAAAAGTTGGTAAAAATCATCACAAGTTACATTCATAACTATGCTGAAATTTAGGTCAAATATAGCTGAGATTTTCTCCCGATATACTTAGAATTAAGGGAAAATATACCTAAAAAATTGAAGATCTACGATTCTATTTTCTAATGCATTAAACCGTTCATCGATACGACATAGTAGTAGAGAGATATCTGTAGTTTTGCAAGACTGCGCAGACATCATAAGTGACAAGTAGGTATGACACTAAAGCTTTTTGAGCAATACATTTAGTGTGTTATATGAGGTCCTATTGGGACATATTATACACCAAATTTAAGGTCTTGTAATTTAGTTTCCAAATCTCTTAACCATTCGTTCATACGACATCCGGATAAAAAGATATAAGCGTCGGAAGATGGGCTAATGCGAGGATGCCAAGCTAGCACCTCTTTGACTTTTCAAAAGTTTATATATTGGTTTTAGCTCGTCTCTATCTTCACTTTTACATAGATCCCGACCATATAACACCATAAAAATCTATCTTAAGCTCTCTTCAAATGTTTCAAAGAGGATTAACATCCGGTGTACTAAATCAAGAAGCGATAACACTAGAACGATCCCTATGATGTAAGTATCGCTATATCGCTTCTCTTTTTCTTTGTAGTTTGAGTTTTAGAAGGTACTTCATAGTTAAGAAAACGTCTAATTTCTGTATTTAAGCTTTAAATATCAAGGAAGGTTGATAAATTCATTTCCTAATAGTTAGAACTCACGGGACGGTGATCGGAAGCCGTGAGTTCGAGTTATTTGATTTGTAGTGGACTTTTTGTGGGTTGTTTCGTGCTTATTTTGGTCTGTCAATTTTGCTTATGTTTTATGGAGTTTTGGAGGATAAAAGGTGTGTAGAAACACCACATAATTATGGAATAGTTGTCTAGTCATTCGTCGTTAAATTTTTAGGTTGTTTGACACTACTTTTGTTGCATTTTATGTATGAAATGATTAGGGTGTGTGGGTTATTTTGTGATATATTGTGGTGGAGATAAGGTTGGTAAATAATTCACACATTTTGTTATTATTTTGTTCTTGGTTTTGTTGGTATATGGTATTGGGGGAGGGCCTTATTACAGGGGAGATGCTGCCCAAATTTACGTAAACGAGCTACTAGTTTAAGTTACAGACTTAGCCTTTGCTCAACACTGATTTTGAATCTCCTTATGATATGATATATTGAGTTGACTTGTTTGAAGAGTTTTTGAAAGGTATTAAGAACTCAACATGGTTAAGGTATGTTAAGGCACTTCCTTCTTTCTTTTGGCATGACCTAAAGTGAAACGAACATAAACGATACTCTATTTCATAACAAATCTACTCCTAGCAACTAAGGTTGCCCATGTTGTACTTTCCTTATAAATTTATTCTAAGAAAGTATGCATGATACTTGAATCCTAGTGAAGTTCATATTGATGCTATGATGTCCATAATGTTAATCGAAGTTGCAATGACCTTAAGTCACTCCAAAAGGTTTAGAACATGATTCCTTGAGTCTAGCATGCATTACATATAGTATCTATTTTAATTTTCGAGTCACGCTATAGTCTTCTGGGTATGTCACCTATTTTTCAACAACTGATCAGTTGGTTTACCGATCTCCACGTGGCCGGGTACGATTCTACTGAGCCTTATGATGGCCGGGTATGTTTTTACCGAGTCCTCTTTGAGGCTGGTTACGATACGATGATGATAATTCCCAAACAGGCGGATGTTTTAAAAATGTTGGCCCAAGAAATTGAATGATTTTGAAGATTGATAAAGTAACTCAAAGATGAACCATGTCCATCACTGGATACATAGACATATGCATAGTTAAGGCACGTGAGGTGCACATGCAGGAGATAAACGAAATTTGGAAAATAAGAGATATATCCTAATCGAAAAGATTGCAAAATGATAAGGAGAAGGACTCCTTATTCGGTAAGAACAGAATCAAAGATATGGAAGGATTTGAGGAGTTGAGATTACCTAGAACTCTTCCACCAAGGAATAGTAGCATTATAACTCTAGTAAATCTCTCGTCTACTAATCCTATATATTGCATATTGTTCTTATTGTACAGGTACGCACAAAAGCAAAAGTTAAGCAAGATTTGAGAGAAAAATTAGCAAGGCAATTTTGCAAGCAGTTCGTGTGAGATTTAAGTGTGTGATTCTGAAGCTACTTGAACCAGCTAGAACCAGTTCCAACTATTATTTTTTAGTCTAGTTTACTTGTAGTAGGTGATTTCAACTTGTACTTTTTCAGCTTTATCTAGAAGCGTCTGTAATAGGTACTATGTGTTTCAAGTTATAGCTAACTTGGAGTTTGTCGCAAATAGCTAGAGGCTAGTTTACTACAAAGGGATTATAGGTAATCCTAGGTTTGCAAAAGAGTTTTTGTAAATGATGTTTGGCTCACTGATTTAGTAAAGATTTGGAAAAATCCTACTGGGAAGTAGGTCGTGGTTTTTCACCTTTCGAGCCAGGTGTTTTCCACATAAAAGCTCTCTGTTCTTTATTTTCTGTATTTATTATTCCACAAACAGTAGAGGTTGGAACACATAAAAGATTCTGGTCTTTCTATAACTAGTTCACGCAAAAATCGGACACCACACAAATCACCCCTCCCCTCTTGTGTGGTATTGACGTTTAGAACATCATTTGGTATCAGAGCGGGTTATCCTTGAAGAGGCTAACACCTTAGAAGAAGATCAAGATGAGTACACCACCTGGGAACTGGGAAACTGCTAGTCCTCTACTCTTCAATGGACAGTACTACTCCTGGTGGAAGAACACGATAAAAGACCATATAATTGGAGAATAGTACGAGCTATGGGATATTGTTACTGATGGTCCTTTGGCCACCATGAAGACGAATGATGAAGGAGTAGGTGTGCCAAAGACAAGAGCTGACTCCACTGCTGAGGATTTGAGAAAGTGGGAAAAAATGCTAAGGCCAAGAAGTGGTTTGTATGTGGACTTGGTCCAGATGAGCACAGCAGAATTCAAATTTGTACTACTACTAAGGAAATTTGGGAAACTTTGCAAGTGGCTGATGAAGGAACTGCTCAAGTGAAGAGATCCAGATGTACTCTACTATATTCTCAATATGATAAATTCTCCATGAAGGAAGGAGAGACCATTAAAGAGATGTACACTAGGTTCACTACACTGACTAAGGAACTGAAATCTCTTGGAAGGACTCTTCTTAAGGAAGACAAGGTTGAGAAGATTTTGACAAGGGTTCTGCCAGTCTCTTAGGAGAGCAAGATCACTGCAATTCAAGAATCTAAGAACATTGCAACTCTCAAATTGGATGAGCTAATTGGAAATCTTACTGCCTATGAACTTAGAAGGCAGACAATGAAGATGCATGGTCCCAAGAAGGAAAAGAGTCTGGCACTGAGAATTACTGAAGGATCAGATCTGGAAGAATATGAAATGGCTATGACCACCAAGGATTTCAAGAAATATCTTATGAGAGGAAAGGACTCCTCAAGAGGTGGAAACTACAACAAGGCAAGGGTACCGAAAAAATGACTAATGAGGGTTCTTACAAATGTGGAAAGGTTGATCATCACATCAAGAACTGCCCTCAGTGGAAAGTTGAATGGAAAAAGTAAAGGTCTGAATGAAGGAACCAGAAGAAGGAACATGTTCATCCCAAGAAGAACAAAGTATCAACTAAGGCTATGGTCGCTGCTTGGGAAGAAATTTCAGATGAAGAGTCAGATGATGAAGATTGAGATGAACAAGCACTTATGAAAATTGGTGAATCAGATGAGGAATCTCATGAGGAATCTGAGGTAAGTATATTTCATCTCAAAGACAAGATTAAGTTCTTGTCAAAAGAAAAACTCTCTGAATTATTACTAGATTTTATTGATGAATCTGAAGTAATTAATAAGGAAAAGGAACATCTGTCTAAGGAGTGTGTAATTTTAAAAGCAAAGTGTAAAAACCTGTAACTCGGAGTCAGTGAAACTGTGAGTGAAAATACTTCTCTGAAGAACCAGGTTCATCCACTTGAGACAAATGTCCTAGAGTTAAAATCTGAAAATCTAAAACTGAAACTAGGAACCAGTAAGAAGATAGCTGACAACTCTCAACTCACCTTAGAAGAAAATATAGGTAAACTAAAATATGAGTTGTATAGGAAGTATGAACAGATAAGAGTGTTGAAGGAGGAACTTGGTAAGGTCAAGTATGAACTAGACAGAACTTGTAAGTGGTACAGATCCTCCGATGTTTTGACATGGCTACATGAACATCATAGTAGAAATAGTAGAGGACTTGGATTTGGGAGTCAGCTGCCTAAATGAGATCCTAAAAGCAAGTACCTTACCCTTCCTGAGAACAAAATTCATACCCACTGTGGTAAGACTGGTCACTACAAAAGTTAATGCAATGTAAAAGAGCAGGCCAGTCAAAAGAATAAAAGTTTTGTTTGAGGGAAGAATTGGTTACCAAATTGGGCTAAAAAGAATTTAATTCATCCTTTTTCTTATAGAAAGGGACCCAAACTAGTTTGGGTTCCTAAGACTAACCCCTGATTTTCTTTTGTAGGTTCAAGTGAAAGGAAGTAGCCAAATATGGTACATGGATAGTGGCTGCTCAAAACACATGATTGGTAACAAGGACCAGTTCCTTTCACTTGAGGACCTCAAACGAGACCTCAAAGGAGGAAATGTCTCCTTTGAAAATGGAAAGAAAGGTGAAATCATTGGGGTTGGTAAGATAGGTAAGGATGACACACGTTCCATTGAGAATATCTACCTGATAGATGGCTTGAAATATAGCCTAATCAGTGTGTCACAACTGTGTGACAGGGGTAACTTGGTAGCATTCACCTCTACAAAATATTTTGTAATAAATCTTATCACTGACAAGATTGTTTTGCAGGGAAAAAGAGTGAACAATATATACATCATAGATCTGTCCACACTTTCAGAAAATTAATTAACATGCTTAAGTGTGCTGGACTGTGATCCTCTCCTTTGGCATAAGAGACTTGGACATGAAAGTGTGAGTCAACTCAATAAACTAGTCTCCAAGGACTTAGTGATAGGTCTTCCTAACATTAAGTTCAAGGAAGACAAAGTTTGTGAGGCTTATGCAAGGGGAAAACAGGTAGGATCCTCTTTCAAAAGTAAGAAAGTAGTAAGTACCACTAGAACGATGGAACTGGTCCATATGGATCTTTGTGGTCCTATGAGAACATTAAGCGGAGGTGATAAGGGATATGTGATGGTGCTTGTTGATGACTATTCTAGATTTACCTGGACATTATTTCTGACATCTAAAGATAAGGCATTTGACATGTTTACTACTTTTGTTAGAAAAATTCAAAAACTGTTAGGAAATCAACTTGCATCAATTAGGTCTGATCATGACACTGAATTTGAAAATGCTAAATTTTCCGAATTCTGTGATGGGCATGGCATAAATCACAATTTTCCTGCCCCTAGAACTCCACAACAAAATGGAGTGGTTAAAAGAAAGAATAGGACAGTTGAAGATATGGCTAGGACTATGCTTCTTTATAGCAAACTACCCCATAGCTTCTGGGCAGAAGCCATTAATACTGTATGCTATATCATAACTAGGTGCATGGCCATACCTCTTGTAGAGAAGACTCCCTATGAGTTACTTAAAGGGAGAAAGCCTAATATATCCCACCTTAGGGCTTTTGGTTGTAAATGCTTTGTGCACAACAATGGAAAAGACTCCCTAGGTAAGTTCGATCCCAGAAGTGATGAGAGAGTATTCTTGGGATATTCTTCACATAGTAAGGCTTATAAAATTTATAACAAAAGAACTATGTGTGTTGAAGAAAGTGTGCATGTAGTTTTGATCTAACATTCTTTCTGAGAGACAGGAATAAGAGGATGAAGAAATTAGGCCTCAGAAACTCAGTCCAAATTGGAGAAACACTGGATGAAGGAACATGTGATGGAACAAGTTCATCCATCCCAGGTAACATGACAGGGGAATAGAACAAAATAATTCCCAAAATTCATTGGAACCTGTTCCACAACAACAAGGCATTGAAGGAACTTCAAGGAGTAACCAGTTGGTTGTGAAACCTTATAGCTATCAAAGTTCTCACCCCATTGAGAACATTATCACTTATCCAACCTCTGGAATCAAAACCAGATCTTCTTTGAAAAATCTTTCTGCTTTTGATGCCTTTCTATATTTTATTAAACCTAAAAATGTTTCTGAGGCTTTGCAGGATGCAAACTGGGTAAATGCAATGCAAGATGAGCTCAACCAATTAGAAAGGCGTCATGTTTGGAATCTGGTACCAAGACCCTAGGATAGATCAGTAATTGGCAGAAAGTGGGTCTTCAGAAACAAACTTGATGAAGATGGAACAGTGATAAGAAACAAGGCAAGACTGGTTGTACAGGGATATAGTCAGGAAGAAGGCATAGACTATGATGAGACTTTTGCTCCAGTGGCAAGATTGGAAGCAATAAGACTCCTCATAGCCTTTGTTGCTTACATGGAATTCACTCTTCATCAGATGGATGTCAAAAGTGCCTTCCTAAATGGATATCTCAAGGAAGAAGTGTTTGTCAAGCAACCTCTAGGGTTTGAGAACAAGGAGAATCCAGATCATGTGTACAAACTTGATAAAACACTGTATGGACTCAAGCAAGCTCCTAGAGCATGGTATGAAAGATTATCAAAATTCCTGCTTGAGCATGACTACAAGAAAGGTAAAATTGATAGTACTTTATTCTTGAAGAAAAAAGATAAAGATCTCTTGGTAGTTCATATATATGTATATGACATAATCTTTGGAGCAACTACTGATAAGCTAAGTAAATAATTTTCTAAATTAATGGGGAGTGAATTTGAAATGAGTATGATGGGTGAGCTAAATTTCTTTTTAGGCTTACAAATTAAATAAAATTCAAATGGAACTATGATCCATCAACAAAAGTATGTTAAAGAGTTGCTTAAGAGGTTTAAAATGGAAGATTCTAACGAAATAGATACTCTTATAGCAACAACCACAAAATTTGATATAGATGAACCTGGTTCATCTGTTGATCAAAAGTTGTACAGGGGAATGAATGGTTTATTGTTGTATCTTACCGCCAGTAGAAATGACCTTGTTTTCAATGTAGGACTTTGTGCAAGATTTCAGGCTAATCCAAATGAATCCCACTTAACTACTGTGAAGAGAATCTTGAGATACCTAAAAGGCACAACTGATCTTTGTCTTTGGTATCAAAAAAGGTAGTAACTTCAATCTTGTGGGATATGTTGATGCTGACTATGCAGATTTTCTAGTGGATAGAAAGAGCACCTCAGGTATGGCACATTTTCTGGGCTCATGTCTCGTGTCTTGGGCCACTAAAAAGCAAAATTCTGCGGCTTTATCTACTGCTGAGGCTGAGTATGTGGCTGCAGCCTCATGTTGTGCTCAACTACTATGGATTAAACAACAATTGATAGATTTTGAAATCGATGTTGGATGCATCCCTATCTTCTGTGATAATACCAATGCTATAAGTATGACAAACAACCCGGTTCATCATAAAAGGACAAAGCACATAGATGTTAGACATCATTTTTTAAGAGATAAATATGAGAAGGGACTGATCTCTATTGAATTTGTGCTACTGATAAACAGATTGCTGACATCTTTACAAAGCACTAAGTAGAGAGAATTTTGAAAGGGACATGTTTGAGTTAGGGATGATTAAGATCACCTAATTGAACCAGTTCAGAATGTACAAAAAAAAAAATTATATATAGTTTTTTTGGCTAGAAATTCTGAAATTTATATAAATAATCAGATTAATTGTTACTCAGTCTCTTGCTGTAAATAGCATACTCTTTTTCCATGTTTTGAGATGACTCACTGGTTACTAATGTTGTTTTCTCTATTGTTGAAAATTTAGGCTTGATCAAGAGGATTCTGAAATGATGAACTTGGTTCATCAGTGCTGGTTCATCTAAAAGGCAAGGTATATGTTCTCCACTATACACACTTTGAAATATTAATAGTTAATCATGAGCAGAACTCTACCTAATCAAGATATTGTCAAAATCTATCCTTAAACCGCCTAGAACCTAGGGAGGCAGTAACTGTCACCTCTAACGAATCAGTTGCAGAGGTGATAAGACCTCTATTTGATCGAAAAGCTGTCGTTATATTTTAATTGCTTCTTTCTATTAAAACCCCATCATCACCTCTAAAATCACTCAACAACTCTACAATTGTCAAAACCCTTTCATCTTCCTTAACCTCATTCTCAATCCAAATATTCTTCCTTCATCTTCAATAAAAAATATCTAACCCTTCGGACAACCCTGGTACTCCACCACCTGTTACTCCATCTTCGACTTCTTCAACACCTCCACCACCAAGTCCTACTCCGTCTCAACCCAGTCCCACTATTCCTCAACCTAGCCCTAGTCCAGAACCCAGAAAAAGAAGGGTTAAAATGCTTGCCAGAAAAATAGTGGCCACAGGTTCTCTCGCCAAAAAATTGAATGCCAAACTACAAGCCAGTCAGGCTCAAGAATCAGATAATTCAAGTGACTCGTTTAAATCAGCTACTGAGGAAGCAACATGATTATCTGATTCTGAACAGGTATCATCTGTACCAAAGATCACTTCTGAGACTGTGTTTGAAATAGCGGAGAACTTAGAAAATAGGTTTGTTTTGGTTTGGTCTCTGATAGATACAAAGTTGCCGGAAATGAGAAGAAGAGGTGGTAAAAATAAATTTACAAAGAAAAAGATAGAGAGGGAGTTCAGAGTGAAGTGAGTGGAACAGGGGAAGAAACTACTAGTTTGGCTATCTGTGGTACTGAAAGAGGAAGCCGAGAAGTCAGGGGGAAGTGAATCAGGAGAAGAGGTTGAGCGGTTGGTAAATCTAGGGAAGTCTACAGATGAACCCGATTTATCTATTAAGGAAACCTTAGCAGATCTTCTGAAGAAGTTAGGTGACAGTTATAAGCCAAAGAAGAAAAGAACTCCCAAGGCTCAAAATTCTGGAACAAATGGAGCAAGTAAGAAGAGGAAAGCCACTCCCTCTGCTGATTCTGAAAGTCCTCTTCCAAGAGGAAGAACCACAAGAATCACACTAAGGAAGAGTGAGGAGGGGTTACAGAAAGCCTTGGAAGGGAGTAAGAGAAAGAGGGCTTCAAAGGAAAAGGAGAAAGTTGTTGAGCCTGTAGAGGCTATTGAGATTGATGAGATGGACCTGGTCCATCAAGGTGAACAAATGGTAGAGGTTGGGATTCAAACTCCAAAACCAAAGAAAGCCAAGACTTCCTCCAAGAAGTCTTCACCTGTGTCTGCTGAACCCTGAACTGTAGCCAAGAGAACCAGGTCTACAGTAAAACCCAAGAAAGTGCAAACTGCTGAAGAAGATGACTGGAGTGATGAGGATGGAGTTGAGTCTGATGGAGAAAATGATAAATTGACAAAATTTG
This sequence comes from Nicotiana paniculata, assembly GCA_005239505.1. NCBI lineage: Eukaryota > Viridiplantae > Streptophyta > Magnoliopsida > Solanales > Solanaceae > Nicotiana > Nicotiana paniculata. The sequence goes on from ML315859.1 coordinate 21,130, forward strand.
GGAAGCGCACAATTAGAAGTGGGAGGTTGTTGAAGGATTTGGAAGAAGAGGGCATGATCCTATTATTGGAGAAGCTAGAGGTGCAGTGCTGGAAGGACATGGTCCTTCCGTTGGACGGGAGATTGGCCAGAAATGAGATAGTCGAATTCATGGCATATGTTGTTATCAAGGATGGCAGAGTCACTAGCCAAGTGAAGGGGATAAGAATTTCTTTTGATGCCAAAGAATTAGGAGAGATCCTTGGCATTCCATCTGAAGGCTATGATGACTATACTATGCAAAAATGGCCAAGTTTAGATGATCTTCCAACTACTCTACAAATCACAAGAGAATTCTGCGACAATGAAGAGGAGGTTGAACCTAAGGTAGTCTACAAGAGTGAGAAGAACCCCCCACATAAAGTGGTATTTGAGTTTATCAACAAATGTGTACTGCCAAGACAGGAGAGGAGGCATATTGCTAACAACATGGATTTGGTTCTGATGGAGTGCCTGGACAGTGAGAGGCAGATAAATTGGCCCTACTTCATCATTAAGCTACTGGACAAAGTGGTAAATGGATCCAAACCCATGCCATTCCATATGGCTTCATTCTTACCTCTGTATTTTTCCACTACAAGGTGACTCTGAAGAAGGCAGAGATGGCCACAAGCAAGGACCACTTTTGGCATAAATACTCTTCTGGCTTGTGACTATAAGGTAAATGTCATTGCCAATGAACCTGGTTCATCTAGGAAGACACATGTGAACAGAAAAGTCAGAGCACTTGTGCAGGAAAATGGGGTGAAGGATGCAGAAATACTTCGGCTGAAGAACTGTCTAGCAGAGGTTGAATCTGAGAGGGATGCTCTCAGAACTGAGCTTGCTAAATAAAAGGAGAAGAATGAAGGAATTCTTCGAGATATTTTATCTCTTCTCCAAGCCAAAAATCAAGCCTCCAGCGCCTTAGTAGCCTAAGCCTCCCTTAGTACATCAGTGACCTAGATTAGGGACTTTTCTTGTTTTTTTGCCCAAGGTTTTACCTGTTTCTATTTCTTTTTGTGGATTGTGGATTGTGGATGAACAATGCTTTCTATCAATGAATTATGTTGTTTCTGCTCTTAATCTTGTTTCTTTTTCTTTGATAGATTAAATTATTGGTTCACTATTGATGATTAATCCATGATTGCAGTTGTACTTGCCCAAATTGTTAAATATCTGGGACTTTTCAAAATTTACAACTTCTCGATGATGCCAAAAGGGGGAAAATGGTTATGTGCTACTCTGAACATGTGATATTTATAACCTAATGAACCTGATTCTTTTATGATAAATGCTTAATACTCTAAAATGTGTCAATGTTGGATTAAGTTGGTTACAGGACTAAGCATAGAGTTTGTCATCATCAAAACGGGGGAATTTGTTGGCCCAAGAAATTGAATGGTTTTGAAGATTGACAAAGTAACTCAAAGATGAACCAGGTCCATCACTGGAGACATGGGCACATGCAAAGTAAAGACACGTGAGGTGCACATGTAGGAGATAAACGAAATCTGGGAAATAAGAGATATCTCCTGATCGAAAAGATTGCAAAATGATAAGGAGAAGGACCCCTTATTCAGTAAGAACAGAATCAAAGATAAGGAAGGATTTGAGGAGTTGAGATTAACTAGAACTCTTCAACCAAGGAAGAGTAGCATTAGAACTCTAGTAAATCTCTCGTCTACTAATCCTATATATTGCAGATTGTTCTTATTGTATAGGTACACACAAAAGCATAAGTTAAGCAATAATTGAGAGCAAAATTAGCAAGGCAATTTTGCAAGCAGTTCGTGTGAGATTTAAGTGTGCGACTCTGAAGCTACTTGAACCAGCTAGAAGAACTAGTTTCAACTATTGTCTTTTAGTCTAGTTTACTTGTAGTAGGTGATTTCAACTTGTACCTTTTCAGCTTTATCTAGAAGCGTCTGTAATAGGTACTGTGCATTTCAACTTATAGCTAACTTGGAGTTTGTCGCAAATAGCTAGAGGCTAGTTTGCCACAAAGGGATTATAGGTAATCCTAGGTTTGCAAAAGAGTTTTTGTAAATATTGTTTGGCTTACTTATTTAGTGAAGAGTTTGGGAAAATCCAACTGGGAAGTAGGTCGTGGTTTTTCACCCTTTGAGATAGGTGTTTTCCACGTAAAAATCTCTGTGTTCTTTATTTTCTATATTTATTATTTCACAAACAGTAAAGGTTGGAACACATAGAAGAACCTGGTCCTTCTATAACTAGTGCACGCGAAAATTGGACACCATACAAATCATCCCCCCTGTATGGTATTGACGTTTAGAACATCATAAACGATTATGTATATATATGTATCACACATTTCATGTCACTATCTCTCAGAGGCACTCAGATGTTACAGGTTGTATCTCCTATATCTCTCTTTATATTGCTGTTCTTATTTATGCTTTTTAGCCTTACATAGTACTTTATTCATACTGACGTCCCTTTTACCTGGGAACAAAGTGTTTCATGCCTGTAGGTCCCGATAAACAGGTTGAGAGACCTCCTTGTAGGCTATCTGCTCAGCGGAAGGTGTTGGTGCACTCCAGTTTCTACGGAGTTTCCTATTTGGTCAATATGATTTGGACATGTATTGATTGGTATGGTGGGGCCTTGTCCTGACCTTTATGATTTTTATGTACTCTAAGAGGCTTGTAGATAGATGTCAGGTATATGGATACTTGTATGGCCTTGTCGGCCTATGCTTTGAGTTTACAAATGATCATGTCATCCTTATGAGCCCATATGTCACATGTATAAGTTTCTATATCATGTTGGGTCTTCCTATATCTAGCATTTCCTTATGTTTTATTTCAGTTATGTCATAATACGCTTTCGGCACATTTACCCATGATAGTACGATAAGTAAGATATATTACATTGGTACTCGGTTGAGTAAAGTACCGGGTGCCCGTCGCAGCCCTCCGGTTTGGGTCGTAACAAAAGTGGTATCAAAGAAGTTTTGTCCTAGGATGTCTATAAGCCATGTCGAGTAGAGTCTTATTTATGGGTGTGTTTGCGCACCACGCTTATAAGCAGGAGGCTACATGGAATTTAGGATTGTCACTCTTTCTTCTTACTCTAGATCGTGTTGTAGGGCTCAGTTGTAAGAATTCAAACTCCTAAATTCTACTTTATTTGTAATACAACGATACCTACTTCCACAAAGTCAGTTGGTAAGAGATTGAATATGGTTGTGGAAGACTTAAGTCAGAGGAACTCAATTTTGCATCATGCTTATGATGAGTAAATGTGAGGTCTTCAGCAAATCATGTGTGTACTAAGATGTGTAAGTTTCTTGATAAGGAGATCTAAGGCAAGAATATCTATCCACCCATATGGTAAAAGTAAATAAGAGAATCAGAAGGTAGATACAAGTTTCAGCAAGTAAAAGAAGCAAGATGAAGAAGGGTACGAGGTACCTAGTTAATAAAGACTATCAGTGTTTAGAATTGAGGTAGAGAAATATAAGTATTCTGAGTTACCTTCAACAATAATAGAGGTATGCACAATTGTCCACACCGATCTCAGTTATGCCATATGGGAGCTAAAATATATAGTTTAAGAGCAGGATGGGATATCAGGATCCCACTGGGGTTAGAGTAACCCAAAATTGTGGATGAATTGTTATCATTATCTAACATTTTTGAAGGGTAGTGCAAGTTCCGGTAATAGTTCTCATTGGGAGATAGCCATATGGTGCACTCTAGAATAATACGGCCGGATATGAATACTAGAATGTTCAGAAGATAGGCACTAGAATTCTAGAAGGGATAAATATTTACCTTAGTATGACTCCAACCCCTGATAAAAAAAAAGGAGAATGTTAGGCGTCCCTAAGAGCTAGTGAGATCAAGCAGGGGGAGCTAAAAGTGAAAGAACGTTTTGTTGAAGTCATCAGAATAAGATAGACATAAGTATTAGCAGGAGAATAAGAATAAAGTAAATGAAGCATTATGAGTAAGATGTGATAAATGAGTGATAATAGTAAACGAAAATATGACAGAGTTTATAGTCAAGTGAAGGAAAAGACAAGAGGAGACATGCCTTGAGACAATAAAAGTATAAGCCCTAAAGTCATATCCTCATTTCGAGAAATCAGTTTTTAAGTCCAACGTGATTACCAGAAGGAAAAGTTAGACCCCCGAGTAATAGAAATTAGCATGGGATAGTAAAAAAAAAATCGAACATGAATTAGGGATCAAAGGAATTAGTAATAGTTGGCATCTTGAGAATTTCAGAGATCGTGTTTCGACAGTAATAAAATGAACAACAGAAGAATAACCTTTAAAGGTCATTCACAAATATGTTTCCCTAAAGAAAGCACTATGCGTAAAAAAAATTAAATTATCCTCGGTGTAGAAGGGTTACCGCAAGGTGAGTAATATGTCAATGAAGATGTGGAATAAAATGCCAAAAATGAAGAGGTAAATACCGAATGGTAAAGGAAGAATGTGGTAAAAAGGTGAAAGTAATAAGATTGCACTTATTCAGATCCTACAGATATAATATGAATCCATAACATTATGCAAGCATGACGCCGGGGAAAATCAATAAGGGTTTCGCACTCGATGATATTGATAAATAAGTGGGAATGAACACTTGATACATAAGGATCGCGTAAGAGAGGTAAGTTAAGACAAATGACATAACCTAAGAGGCGTTACATAAAATACACATAAGAGAGTGGACCAACGGGTAGTCTGTAGTTGATTCAGGTTGAGCCTAGTTATGGCTAGATAGGAGGATACAGACGAATCAGTAGATCATGCAAGATAAATGTAGTGAAACCAAGCATAGGAAATTCAGTCTCTCAGATACGACATCATAATCCTCGAGAAATATTCAGATAGGAGTTGATGTAGTAGAAGGTACAATATAAGTGTTACGAAAATAAAAGAGAGTACCGCACTTCCTCTGATTATACGGACAACACATTTCTGAGTGCGGCCACACTCTTGATCTAGGGTTGGACATGGGCAAATTCTGCGGATCGCACATTTATGAGTGCGGCCGCACTTTAGAATTCTGTGGCCGCACAATAATAGTGTGGTCCGCACTTTTTCAGGCCCCCAAAACTGCATCTCTTTGAACCTTGTCTTCTGCAGCCGCACAATAATTATGCGGCCCGCACTTTGTGAAGGAATTTTGGCAGTGGATCTTTAGAGTCTGCAGTGGCACACAATATTGTGTGGTTCACACTTTGGCCCTTTTTGCCTTGTTTTGGTCCTTGTCCAATTTTACTCCTTCTTGAGTTGATTTTTATTTCTTTAGCTCGTTTTCCAATATTCCCACAAGAAATCACATTTTATTAGTTCTCGGGAATACCTTTAAGCATTTTTGAGCTAAAACATAAGTAAAAGAGAGCAAATAAGCAATCAAAATCCCTACTTATCAACTCCCCCAAACTTAAGCTTTTGCTTGTCCTTAAGAAATTAAGGCAATTCCCACCTCCACAAGAAAAGAGCTATTTCAGCTGGTCTAAGTTGAATCAAACACACATCAATTGGGACCAACAATTACCCACACACTCATGAATCATTAACAAGCCTATAATTTGAATGTTAAATCACAAATAGCTCTAATATGAAGCTTGAGTATCAAGGGTTGACTTTGTTCATCAAGGAAGTTTGCACTTTCATGTAGGTCACTATGGATCCCAAACTCCTCCTCCTATACTCTTAGAATGCTCATCTCACTCACGAATGAAGCACTCAATTCAATGACTTGAGAAAGATTCTCTCATCACTCTCAAAAGACTGTCACAAACCCGGCTCTAAGTACCATATGCTTGCCTCTCATGTATATTACCACTAATGTAAGCTTACTTGGCTTGAAATCAAGTAGGGATTTTTAAGCATGTAATGAAGGCTTTTGGACTAAGGAGGGAAATATTGGAGTGGAACTGGTTCATCTTTCCCTTAGCACTCCATTTTCTCTTTTTGGCTTTTACTTTGCGGACTCTTTGAGTCATTTTCTTTTCCTTTAGGGGGACAGAGAGGCTTGACATCACTCTTTATTGGTAATTCTATTCATACTTTCCTTCTTTGTTTTCTTCATGATTTTCACTTTTTCTTCCTTTTGAATCTTTTCAATCCTTTCACATTATTCACTTTTCTTTTGTGTTTTTTTTTGTTCTTCCTTTATTTTTCTTTGCCTTTACCCTTCTTCATTTCTTTTCTCTTTTTGTGCCTTGATACCCTCCTTAATCTCCTCTTCTCTCCCCCCAAACTTATGTTTTTGCCATTTGTTTCTCATGAGTTCTAAAGAAAGCTCGGGTGCCAAGAGAGAGTCACTAAAAAATGGGTAAAGGCTTGTAACGTGGTTATCGAATAAAAAAAGGCTTTAGGATCAAAAGGGTTGACTAAGGATGATATCATTAGTGGGATATGGAAGGTTTCAAAACGGGTCAAGGAGATCCTACAATCACTCTCGAGCCAAGCTAACTTAGAATTTTGCCTAGAAACACATTCGGGCAAGTTCTAGACCATTCGCACGGGTACTTGGACTTGTAACAAAATACCTCACTTCTCACACAACCGGATTGTTAAAGAGAATATAGTCGAGGTCTCATAACAACTGCATTCAATATTAAAAATTGCTAATGGTTCAACTAAACTACTCGATGATTGCCTAAGTCAACACAAGAGTCACAAGGTCACTAACTAGATCCATTTCTTTCCAAAAACTTGTTTTTAACCATAAGCGCATAGTTAAGTGTGTTGGTACCAAGTGAAGCATGCTTGATCCTTATTTATTCATTAGTACTACCATTTCTACCAAAACATCAAAAACGGACGCGATCCCTTAAGAAGGTTGTCACACCACCAATCGTTGGGAAGAGTCACCCGGTTCACACAAGACCTACCTTTGGAAAGAACCGTGGAGTTAAGAAAACCAAGGCTTATTGTTCACTTAAACATAAAAAGAAGCTAACAAATCAAAAAGAAGCTATTAAAGTAACTAAGAAGCTATACTATTAAGAAAACAAGATGAAGAAGCTATAAAATAAACTACTGAAAGTAAGGAAAATAAATTTACAAACCGAGGGGAGTAGAATATATACAAGAGGGATGAATATATACATAATGAAAGAGAAAATAAAGATAAAACATAATGAGTGTTAAAGTTATTACAGGCCAATTTCATCATATCCAACCAAAATAGACCACCCTCAAATAGGAACAAACATTGTCCTTAATGCTTAGCAAAACCAAAATAAAGGAGGGTAGAGTAAAGAAAACTCCCTATGTGGTCTTAGGGTGATTGGCAGCATCACCACCCTTGGGATCCGCCAACTGTATCTCATTATCATGCTGGGGAACAATAGGGTTGGCGAGCATCTGAAGAATCTCCTCACCAGTGTGGGCACTAAGATCTGGCTCGTCAGACTGGTCAGCTGGTGCCTCTGCTGGTACTGATGGATCTGTCTCCATCAGTAGGTCAAATGTCAAATCACCCGCTACTGCTATCTTTTTGACTTTCTTTCTCAATCTCTCCACTGATTCTTTGAAGCGTGTGATTTCCTCATCTTCATCTGCTTGCACAACTCCTCAATAGATCCCCCATGAGCCACCAGTGTATCCATAATGGTCTTCTGGTTCTCGAGAATCTTTTTCAATGTTTCCTCAACTGATGAAGGGACCTGTGGTGCTACCGGAGTAGAGGACTGTGATACAACAGTACTGGATATGTCAGACAGCTTAGAAGTGGCTGTCTGCATCCAGTTGTTGAGGCTTGCCAAAGTTTGTGAGACTCGCAGCGCAGTGAGTGGATAAGTGGATGACGCTAGCACTAGTACTGAAGCTGATGGCCTAGGAGATGAAGGTGGCGGCATGCAATTGTCCCGGTGGAAGGCCCGACTGCTGTGGAAGGCATGGGAGATGTAGATGGTTCAGTATCAGACTATGTACCCACCACCCTGCAGGTGGTACCATGAGAAGGGCTTCTTGGCCCTTACGTTTGTATCAAATGTCTTTGGCTCCACCTTTGCATCGGTGAAATATTTTGTGAGGGTGTTGGGATATAGGTAGGCACTTTTACCTTTTTAGATAGCTAATGTCATGTTGGCCGACATGATGAAACCCACATTAATTGCGTACCCAGCCATAATAGATGCCACCAGAACTGCTCGGGGGAGTGGAAGATTGTTCTCATTCAAGCTTGGATCAATACGGCTGCACACAAAGGTCTGCCACCCTTTTGCTTCAAAATTTATGGTGGATTGAAGGATAGGAACCCTGTTGTGATCCACAATGGTGGTGGTCTTTTGGGCAGCCAAAATCTCAGCTAGACAAGGGCGAGCTGCATCACCCATAGCAATCTTTTCCAGGTACTGGACTGCCTCTACCTCCTCAAAGCCTAGGTAGGCGTTCAGAGTGCCGGGGTTGAATCGGACTTCCAAATTTCTCACCTTTGTTAGTTTGGGACCCTTCTTGATGTGAGCCACATTGGCATAGAACTCCCGTACCAATTTCTTATTTGCATCTCTGACACTTTGGGTGAACCATATCCACCCCTTTCTCTCCCAGAACTATCTAAGGACATTTGGATTGTGAATATCCAAATCCTTAATTAAGAATTGTCGCTCAAGTTTGAGCGATCTCTGGGGCCACCACTCTTTGAACCTTGTGAAGTCCGTCAAACTCACACGATCTTCCCATGCTTCCTTCTTCTTCGACCTCTCTAGGACACCCACTTGAGTGTCACCTCCTCTACTATCATCTGGGACCTCATTATCTTCATCATCATTGATTGCCACTGTTGTCGGAGGAGTAATGTAAAGGAGGGCTCTGAACCCTGGCTACCGACATCAGAACCCTCAGAAGAACTTGTTGTAGTGGAGGGTTCGTTGCACAATTGATATCTCCTAGTGGGTTGTGGTGGTTGGAATTGGGCCTCAGGATGTACCTCCCTTCACTGACCCTCGGAGGCTTCCCTAAAGGGTGCATATGAACTAGATTCAGAGGGCTCCATGGCCCTACCTCTCCCAGTGGTCGCCTTTTTGGCGATTGCTTTAGATTGCACTCCCAGTGGGTGAGTTCCCTTTCCTCTGCCTTGGGAGGGCTCACCTCTCCCTTTGGATGTATCCCCTCTACCTCATAAGTGAAACACTGTTTGCAATACAAGACACATAAGTAAATTGGATTTCAAACAAGGTTAAGCATTTGCAGTACAGTTGTAGGACAATAGTCTACAGAATAGACAGTGTGGACCGCACAATTTTGAGTGCGGTTGTAGACTGTCATGTGCGGACCGCACAATTTTAAAGTGCGGTCGCACACCCTAAAGTGCGCACCGCACAATTTTGAGTGTGGACGCACATCCTGCAGTGTAGACCACACAATTTTGAGAGCGGACACACAATTCCAAGTTGAGCCACTAGTTCTCTGAAGTTCCAAAGTGCAGTCGCACACATTTTTCTGCGGCCACACAATTTTTCTGCGAACCGCATAATTTTAAGTGCGATCCGCACTTTTCAAGCACATTTTTTCCCTAGTCAACAGATCTGTGGACTGTACAGTTTTGTGTGCAGCGGCTCAATTTGAAATTACACGCCAGTGAAGTTAGATTTTTGCCATTTTTGCACAATTTAGACATGGTAGTTGCAAATTAACATGATGAATGGTCTACCCAATCCCCAATGAACATACATGAAATTACCCACATGGTTTTAAGCACATATGAAGAACATTTGACATTTTTAGGCCTAAAAATAACTAAACTATTCAAGAACAAAAATTAAGAAAAATAGAAAAAAAATCTAACATGGATTGGATATACCAATGATGAAGGAATGCAGGTGAAAATCTAGACTTGATGAAATGGATGTGGAGTGTGAACTATTTTGTGGTGCACTGTGTTTTCTTAGGTCTCAAGAACTCAGAGTGTGTAAAGTTGTGAATAGTTCTCAGAGGCCCTATTTATAGGTTGACCAAGTCGATCAAAAAGTGAGTTGAGTGCGGTCCACACTCTTTACCTGGACTTGTGCTAAGATTCTGAGGTCCGCACAAAAGTGAGTGCGGCCGCAGAAATTTGTGCGGTCCGCACATTTTTTTATGCGGCTGCAGATTGGCCTATTCTCTGCAACTCAAAACTTCAGAGAGTTCACATTTTTAGGTCTTCAGTTGTGTGGCTACGGAATCTTCTCTATGATTGCAATCATAATTGTGCGGTCCGCATTGTTTTTCAACACTTGGCCAATTTTTCAATCATAGAAGCTGTAATGCACACTCATTCCTTCAAATCATTTCGAAACTAGTTAGCTCAATACAAAACCTATATAAAAGGAAGAAAATGAAAAATGAAAAGAAACATGGGTTTCCCCCCAAGAAATGCCTGATTTAATGTCGCGACACGACGCAGATTACCATCAATCACTTGAAATGGATTAACGCCACGACGTGGCCATCATCAACTTTACCAAGATAATGCTTCACCCGGTGACCATTGACTCTAAACACCATCTTTTTTTTATTCAAGTCCAATGCACCGAAGGGTGTCACATGCACAACCTCAAATGGACCACTCTACTTAGACTTCAACTTTCCCGGAAACATCCGCAACCGAGAACTGAACAATATCACAAGATCACCTTCTTTGAAATCCTTGTTCTGGATGTACTTGTCATGGAGCTACTTCATATTGTCCTTGTATAAGGACGAACTTGAATATGCATGGTACCGGAATTCGTCATGCTTATTTAATTGTGCCACCCTTAAGTTGGCGGCGACATCCCATTCAAGATTAAGCTTCTTCAATACCCACATAGACTTGTGCTCAAGTTCCACCGTTACGTGACAAGCTTTCCCAAGCTCTAACCAATACGGAGACATACCGGTCAGTGTTTTGTAAGCCGTCCTATAAGACCAAAGAGCATCATCAAGTTTCTTCGACCAATTCGTCTGGCTGGCATTCACGGTCTTTGACAAAATACTCTTGATCTCCCGGTTGGAGACTTCAACTTGACCGCTTTCTTGAGGATGATAGGGGGTCGACACTTTGTGAGTGACACCATACTTTGTGAGTAAGGTGTCAAAAGCTTTGTTGAAAAAGTGCAATTCCCCATCGCTAATAATGGCCCTTGGAGTACCAAATCTCATGAAGATGTTCTTTTTCAAAAATGCCACCACAGTTCTAGCTTCATTGTTGGGTAAAGCCACGTCTTCAACCCACTTTGACACATATTCCACAGCTACAAATATGTAAGTTTTACCACAAGAGCTCACGAACGGACCCATGAAATCAATGCCCCACACATAAAAAATATCAATCTCCAAGATGGTGGTGAGGGGAATCTCTTTTTTCTTAGAAATCCCACTAGCCCTTTGACATTCAGCACAATGCTTGACGAGATTGCTAGAGTCCTTTTAAAGAGTAGGCCAATAGAATCCACAACTCAACATGGTGGTGAGGGGAATCTCTTTTTTCCCCTTGTTCTTCCTCCGGTACACATCGTCGTATCACACTATCGGTACAAATTCGGAAGAGATACGGCTTATCCCAATAATAGTCAAGGCAATCCCGTTTGAGCTTCTTCCTTTGGTTTGAAGAGAATTCATTTGGTACAATACCACTCACAAGATAATTGGATAAGTCGGCAAACTATGGCATCCTTGTCATTGAAATGGCTAGGAGTTTCTCGTCGCGAAATGAATCATTTATCTCAAGGCCGTCATGTGGCTTCCCCTCCTCCTCCAAACGAGGAAAGTGGCCCACCACTTGGTTTTCACTACCCTTGCGGTCTTGAATCTCTTGATCAAACTCTTGTAAAAGAATCACCCACAACATTAATCTTGCTTTAGAATCTTTCTTGCTCGTCAAATATCGAAGCGCCGCATGGTCGGTGTGTACACCTTTGTACCCATCAAGTACGGGCGGAACATCTCCATAGAAAAGATAATAGCAAGGAGCTCTTTTTAGATCACTGTGTAGTTGACTTGGGCATCATTCATGGAAGATTTTGTTGATATGTTTCCCCAACACCGCTCCAACCGCCACATCACCTGCACCACACATGAGCTCAAAAGGCAAGCTCCAATCCAGTGCGGTGATAATAAGAGTAGTAGTCAACTTGAACTTAAGCAATTCGAATGCCTTCATACAATCCTCGTTGAAATGAAACTTGGCATCCTTCTCCAAAAGTTTACACAAAGGGTTTACCACCTTAGAAAAGTCCTTGATGAATCGGCGATAGAACCCCGCATGACCCAAGAATCTCCTCACTCCCTTCACGGATGTAGGGGTGTGTGTTTGGAGATCACCTCAATTTTGGATTTTTCAATACCATGCTTTGAAATTTTGTGGCCGAGGAAAATGCCTTCCTCGACCATGAAGTGACATTTCTCCCAATTTAAAACCAAGTTTGTTTCCTCACATCTTGCCAATACCTTGTCCAAGTTGTTCAAGCAATCATCAAAAGAGTTCTCGACCACAGAAAAACCATCCATGAAGATCTCAAGAAAGTCCACCATGTCGGTGAAGATGGCCATCATACACCGCTGAAAAGTCATTGATGCATTGCATAACCCAAATGGCATCTGTGAGAATGCAAAAGTACAATAGGGACAAGCGAAAGTAGTCTTATGTTGGTCCTTAGTTGCAATAAGAATTTGATTGTAGCCGGAATATCCATCGAGGAAGCAAAAAAAAGCACGTTCGGACAACCTATCAAGCATTTGATCAAGAAATTGAAGCGTGAAATGATCTTTCCGAGTGACTTTGTTGATCTTCCTATAGTCCATGCACACTCTCCACCCGGTGACCGTTCTTGTAGGGATAAACTCGTTCTTGTTATTTGTTACCATAGTCATGCCTCCTTTCTTTGGACACATTGCACCGGAGAGGTCCACAAGCTATCAAAAATGGGGTAAACAACCCCTGCATTCAACCATTTTATGATCTCCTTCTTCACCACCTCTTGCATTAATTCATTTAATCTTCTTTGATGTTCAATGGAGGGTTTACCTTCCTCCTCCAAAATAATCTTGTGCATGCAAAAGGCGGGGCTTATACCTCGAATATCTGTCAATGTCCATCCTATAGCATTCTTCCTCTTTTGGAGCACCGCCAAAGTAGAATCTACCTCCACGTTAGTCAATAAAGAGGAAATAATAACAAGTAAAGTAGAACATGGTCCAAGAAACTCATACCTGAGATGTGGAGGAAATGGCTTTAACTCCAAAGTGGGAGGCTCCTAGATTGAGGGCTTTGTTGGAGGAGTCTTCCGGTTCTCAAGATCTAAGGACAATTTTCGGGGTTCATAAGTGTACGACCCCTTCCCTCACAATAAATTTACACATTCCACATAAACTTCCTTCTCATCATCATCATGATTAAGCAATACGGCTTCCAAGGTATCATCATCAACAATCACTTAGGTTACTAAACCCACAAACAAAAAAATTTCATTGCTATTCGTTTGCCTCATAGATTTTCACACATGAAAAATCACCTTTTCATCGCCCACCCGGAAGGTTAGCTCACCGGCTTCCACATCAACAAGAGCCTTCCCCGTAGCAAGGAAAGGTATACCCAAGATAATAGGTGTCTCGTAGCCTACCTCTCAATCAAGAATCACAAAATCCGTCGGAAGGATGAACTTATCAACACGAACCAACATATCATCAATAATACCCACTGGTCCCTTCATAGTACGATCCGCCATTTGCATCATCATAGATGCGGGTCTTGGTTGCGCAATTCCCAAAGTTTTGGACATCGAGTGGGGCATCAAATTGATACTCGCCCCTAGACCACATAGAGATTTGGAAAAGTCGGCGTTCCCGATAGCGCAAGGGATTGTGAAAGCGTTGGGATCTTCCAATTTCAGAGCCATTCAGTGCACAATAGAACTCACTTGATGTGTCATCTTGATAGTCTCACAATTCATTGATCTTTTCTTTGTTACCAAATCCTTCATGAAATTTTCATAACAGGGCATTTGTTTTAACACCTCGACCAATGGCACATTAATGGATAAGCTATTCATCATGTCAATAAACTTCTTGAATTAGTTATCACTATTTTGCTTGGTGAGACTTTGAGGTTATAGAGGAGGAGGCCTTGGCATTGGTGCCTTGACCTTTGGCACTACCGGTTCCGGTATGTGTTCCCTAGACGGGTTCACTTCTTCTTGTGTCTCCTCCACATTGTCATCAATATCAATTCTCACTTCTTCATTAGCTTGAACCACATTGCCTGGAATTTCATCTTCTTGAATCACTACATCATCATCCACAACTCTTCTTTGGTTTGTGGTTGTTGCCTCCCCACCTTTTCCACTCCGTATGGTTACGACCATGGCATGTCTCGTGTTGTTCCCACCCTTCGGGTTCACCACCATATCACTAGTTACTACTCCTTAGGATGAGTGTTTAAAACTTGTGATATTTTCCCTAATTGAAACTCCAAATTCCGGATTGAAGTGTTGTGAGAGGCTAGTTGAGCATCAGAGTCGGCATTTTTATCCATCATCTGTTGGAATATATTTTCAATCCGTCCCATCTCATTATTGGACGAGCTAGAACCATAGGACGGATAAGGAGGCAGTTTGCTTGGTTGTTGATACATCGGGGGCCTTTGAAAGCCCGACCCTGATTCCCTTGGTTATTATTATTCCAACCCCCTTGGTTTCTGCCTCCAAAGTATCCTTGATTGTTTCCATCCCAATTTCCTTTTTTTGCCTTGATTATTCCAATTGCCTTGATTATTTTTATTATTCCAATTACTTTGATTGTTGTTACCACCACTCCAATTTCCTTGGTGGTTTTGATTGTTCCAATTTCCTTGCTTTCCTTGAGAACGCCATTGTTGTTGATTCGGTCCTTGAGAACTATTTCTTTGCCCTTGGTAGTTGTTGACATATTGCACTTCTTATTCTTACCCATTGTACGAATCACCTTGATCAAACCCACTATCATCTTGCACAAATTGTTCCGCACGATTTTGCACTTGTTGACCTTTTTGTAGTCTTTTGTTCATCATCATACTCACACCTTCCATTGCATTCACTTGATTAGGACCTTGAACTTGTTAAAGTTGAGCTTTGGCTAATTGATTCATTGTAGTCGTCAAGTCGGCAATTGCTTGCCCATGATCATGCAATTCCTTGTGTAGGTGAATCACATTTGGATCACCTTGAGGAACATTAGATCTACTTTTCCATGCCGATGAAGTATCCGCCATTTCATCCAAGATTTCACATGCTTCGGCATATGGGGTTGTCATGAAATTTCCACCGGCAAGTTCGTTGACCACACATTGATTTGTAGTGTTGATCCCCCTGTAGAAGGTTTGTTGGATCATGGCCTCAGTCATATCATTATTCGAACACTCTTTAACTATGGTACGGTATCTCTCCCAAATCTCGTGCAAAGGTTCATTGGGTTCTTTCTTGAACGAATCTCATCCCGAAGTGTAGCCATATGCCCAGGAGAAAAGAACTTGGCAATGAATTTCTCCGCCAACTCATCCCATGTATGGATGGAATGGTTAGGCAATCTTTCTAACCAATCCAATGCCTTTCCCCATAGAGAGAAGGGAAATAGCCTCAACCTTAGTGCATCCTTGGAGACGTCGGTCTGTTTGCTCCCCTAACAAGTATCCACAAACCCTTTGAGGTTCTTGTATGCATTTTGACTCGGAGCCTCGGTGAAGAATCCCCGTTGCTCAAGCAATGTAGGCATTACATTGGTGATTTGGAAATTGCTCGCCCTAATGCGGGGCGGGACTATGGCACTTGCATAACCTTCGCTCGGCGACATCCAGTGTGTAGCCACTCTTGGTGGAGGTGGGGGAGGGACGAGAATATTATCATGAGGTGGTCAACCTCGCCTATTTGCTTGAGGTTCGGGATGAACCTCATCACCTTGGTCATCGTCCACTTCCTCCCCCCAATGAAAAATTTCTGAGAAGATCATTGTTGAGAATCATATTTGTACCTATAATCAATTCACAAAAAAAACTAGTAACCCGAAAGGAAAAGAAGACAAATCACACACAAAACTAAATATATAGCTAAATCCATTTTTGGTCCCCGGCAAGTGGCGCCAAAAATTGATGTCTCCCAAACTCACACCACTACTTGGGATTATGAGTGTTACACCCCATATTTTCGTACGTGAAAGTACGCCATAAGTAAATTGATTAAAAAAATCAAAAATGAGATATTACGTCCCGCAGTATTATATTACAATGATGTTACACCTTGCAGTACTACATTACGATGATGTTATGCTTCCCATTATTAAATTACTACGATGTTGCACCCTGTAGTAGTGTACATTAAATTTTTCGTAAGGTAATTGACATCAGTCCAAGAAAAAGATTATTTGGAGATTATAAGGATTATGCTATTTAAAACAAAGGATGAGTAAATTTGTGAAGGTGAGAGGGGAAGCAAGTCAAGGAAAATGAATTTTCGTCCAAGTTTAGCATGTTGGGATAAAATTCGGGCCGAGCGTTAATACTCGATGTTTATGGACTAGTAGCATACAAGGTACCACATGACCATGATAGATGATGTATAAAGTGTATTAAAAATAAATAAAATTTTAAGTAAATTAAAATAATTTTTAATTATGCGGGTAATTAGTTAATTACGGGTAACGGGACATTAATTAATTACTTAATAAGTAAATAAAGATTAATAATTCCCATCCTACCCCTCTAAAAACGTGGCAGCAAGCCACTTATAAAGTCAATGACTCATAGTCATTCTTTAATAGGTGGCAACCTTAATTGTTACACACAAGATGTAATCTTTGATTGCCTCTTTCGATTGTCTTGGATCATGCCCAACAGTTCTCTTATTCTTCTTGTATTTTTAACAAGAAAAGTCAGTGTACTCAATTGTAGCCCATTAACATTTCAGTAGAAAATAGTTGGGCGATTTCTTTTCAAAAAAGAAGAGAATATGAGAATCACAGCTTCATTATTAAGAAATGTGATTAGCTCAAGTTTTTTTTATAGTAACATGAGGCTTCTATGACAAATTGAGGATGGTTATATTCAGCAAGTAATGGATTTTAAGCACAATTTCATACGAAATTATACTGGGTAATAGCAACAGGATTTTTCGATTCTAAGGGAGTACAGTGTAAACCTTCTCAAGAATATCATACGAATTTTCCCTACTCCAGGTATGTTAAGGCTATCCCTTCTTTATTTTGGCATGGTCCAAATTATATGGAAGAAACGAGCAAACTCATGGTTTCCATAAATTACTCTATTCATAGAAATACTAGGGGTGTCTATATTCTTGATTCCCCATGTGAATTATTATTATCTTTTGTTCATGGGTCTCAAAAATACGTATGTTGGTAAAGTTTATTTCATGATATTAATCAAAGGCATAATGGCCTTATGACGTACCGAGAGATTTTATTGACGTATTTCATATACATTTCATGCATTTACATATTCACATTGACCCATGACCAGATGACGTTATATATGCGTATATATGTAAATATATGTATATGGGATATGGGAAAAGGTTACGGCGTTATATACGCACCACCACCTGATCAGCTGGTATATGATGATGATGTTGCCCACAGTGGCTGAAATATGATTCAAACGGCGTTATATACGCGTATATATGTATGTATATTCAAACGGCATTATATACGCGTATATATGTATGTATATATATGTATATGGGATATGGGAAAGGTTATGGCGTTATATACGCACCACCACCTGATCAGCTGGTATACGATGATGATTTTTCCCACAGTGGCCGATATGATACGATGGGGTTCCCTTAGAGGCTGATGATATTATGAAACATGTACCTATGCACGACATGACATTCATATGCATATGCATGACGCTAAAAGTAATTTATGATTTACAAAGCTATTCAGGCTTACAGGTTGAGTCATGTGCTCTATATTTCTTCCATGTCTCTTATGAACTTATTTATGTGCCTTACATACTCGGTACATTATTCGTACTGACGTCCCTTTTGCCTGGGGACGCTGTGTTTCATGCCCTTTGGTCCCGATAGAAAGGTCGAGAGCCCTTCAAGTAGGCTATCAGCTCAGCAGAAGATATTGGTGCGCTCCATTTGCTTCGGAGTCGCTTGTTTGGTTAGTATGATTTAGACGGGTATTATTTGGTATGGCGGGACTCTATCCCGACCTTTATGACATTTATGTACTCTTAGAGGCTTGTAGACATATTTTGTATACGTGGAAGATTGTATTTCCTTGTCGGCCTATGTTTTGTGTTTTTAAATGATTATGTTGGCCTATTAGGCCCGTATGTCACGTGTATATAATGATGTAATAAGAATGATATGTTACGTTGATACTCGGTCGAGTAAGATACCGGGTGCCAGTCGCGGTCCATCGGTTTGGGTCGTGACAAAAGTGGTATCATAGCAGTTCTGTCCTAGGGAGTCTACAAGCCGTGTCTAGCAGAGTCTTGTTTATGGGTGTGTCGTGCACCACACTTATAAGCAGGAGGCTACAGGGCATTTAAGATTGTTACTATTTCTTCTTACTCTAGATCGTGTGGTAGAGCTCACTTATAAGAATTCAAATTTCGAAATTCTATTTTATTCGTAATAAGACGATGCCTACATTCAGAAAGACGGTCAATGAGGGATATAGCTGTGGAAGTGTTGAGTTAGAGGAACTCGATTTTGTATCTTGCTTATGATGAGTAAATGTGAGGTCTTCGGCAGATCATGCGTGTACTAAAAAGTGTAACGTTCTTGATAAGGATCTTTAAGGAAAGAATACTTATCCACTCTTACGATAAAAAGGAATAACGGAATCAGAAGTTAGACACAAGTTTCAGAAAGTAAAAGAAGTAAGGTGAAGAAGGGTATGAGGTACCCAGTTAATAAAGATTATCATTATTTACCATTCGGGAAGGGATATATAAGCATTTTGAGTTACCTTCAAAGTAATAGATGTGCGTACAATCGGCCACACCTATCTCAGTCATGCCCTATGGGAGCTAGCAGATATGGTTTAAGAGAAGGACAGGATAGCAGGATCCGGCTGGGGTCAGAGTAACCCAAAATGATGAATGGGTGGTTTGCGTCAGTTGGCATTTCTGAAGGATATTGCAAACGTGATAATAGATCTCTTTATGAGACACCCAGATGGTGCACTCTAAAATAGTACAACTAGATATGATTACTACATAGATAGGCACTATAAGCCTTGAAAGGATAAATATTATCTTAGTGTAACTCCCTTCCCTAGTAGGGCGAAAACGTTGAGCAAACTAAAGAGCCAATGAATGAAGCAAAGGGAGCTAAAGGCAAACGAATGTCTTGTTGAAGTTTTCAAAAGAAAGGGATAGGCAGAAATATTAGCAGGGAAATAAGAAGAGAGATAAGGAAGCATTATGAGTAAGATGTGATACATGGACGACAATGGTAGATCAAAAAGATGACAGTACTACAGAGTCTATAGTCAAGTGAGAAAAATACGAGAGATGACAGGACTTGAGGAAACAAGAGAGTATAGGCCATACAGTCACATCCTCATTTCGAGAAATAAGTTCGTGACTTTAACATGATTAACAGAAAGAAAAGTTAGACCCTAGAGTAATAGAAACTAGTATGGATTGGTGAACAAGATAAACAAAACATGAATTAGGAATTGAGTGATTTGATAATAGTCGACACCATGAGAATTTCACATTTCATTCTGGCAATAGTAGAATGGACAACAGAAGAAGATTTATGAGAAATTCAGAGAATGGTCATTCAGGAAGACGCTTCCTAAAGTAAGCAATGTGAGCAAAAATTAGGCTTAAGAGACTGTATGTGACAGTTATAGTATTTATCACCTCGCAAGTAAGGAATTTCGTTATCCTTAGTACAAAAGGATTACCGCAAGGAGAGTAAGGTCCATCGATGATGTGAAAGGACGCCAAAAATGAAGAGGTAGAACATTTATAGGAAGATTGTCATAGCTCCAACTTTTGGTACTCCCCTAAAGGGGAGAATACGGAATAACGTGACATTATGTCAGAATTAAGTGGTTCTAGTAATTATTAAATTGGAAAAGGAAGAATACAAAAATACGAAAAAGGGATGAGATTGCACTTATTCAAAGCCTACAGTTATGCTACGATACCAGAGAATTATGCAAACACGACGTTAGGGAAAGGAAGTAAGGGTTCCTACCCGAGATATTATTGATTAATAAGGAGCCAGTGCGAGAGGAAAGTTAAGACAAAGGAAATGAACCAAAAAAGTTTACGCGGAATATTGATACGGGAATGGGCCAACAAGAAATTAGTATTTGATTCAAGAAGAGTCTACCAATGGCTAGACAAGAGAATACAGACAATTCACCAGATCATGCAAGATAAATATAGTGAAACCCAATATAGTGAATTCAGCCTCGCAGTAATGTCATTATAGTACTTGACAAAAATTCAGATAGGAGTTGGGGGTAGTTAAAGATACAGTATGAGTGTTAAGGAAATAAAAGAGAATTCCACTGGGAAGACAATCAGAATATCAGCTCAGAAGCAACCCTACAAGCACAAGGGCATGGAGGTAAGTAACTACAGATAATTATAGGATGAGAAGGACATCAAAAGGTCCATAATAAGCTCACAACTTTACACCAATCAAGGGTTCTCCCTAAGTACTATAACGAAAGACTAGCTGAGGAAATAAGGAAGAAGGCTTCAACCTAAGCACAACGACCTAAAAAGCAAAGGGTCGTGTTATAACAGTCTCATATTAATATTGTAAGCATTCCAAAGGAAAGTGTCCCCTACCGTGGGTAATGAACGGGAAGAAAAAAAATTAAAAGTAACATTCGAAGGTCATATGAGTTGCACGAAAACTCTAGCATACGTGGGAACTAAGATAAGCTAAGTATGCACGCAACAGGGGGGCAGAAAGACCCGAAAAGGTAATAGCTTACATTGAAGAAAGCTAAGAAGGAACGAAAGAAACTATTCGATCAATGATCCCGAGTTGGTAACGTTATGAACACACTTAAGAGTTTGGAGTTTTTTTACCTGCATCATATACAACCGTAGAAGATTCTGGTATACGTTAAAAGAAATAATTAAGCCCAGGTCATAGATGAAGGATGAATTGTTAAAGGATTTTATCATAAATATCCCTCAGCGCCTATGAATGTCTAAAGTAATAACTAATACTCGGAACCGCAGGTCGGAAGATATCTTAAGCCTACATAGAGGCTAATCAGAAAGAAGAGGAGACTAAAGAGTTACATCGACTAAGCAAAATAGGAGGGACCAAGAGAATTATAAACCTCGAGATCACTCTTAAGTAGCAGAGGTATAAGAAAGATAGTATAGTAGCCATATTTTATAATATCTTTACGATGAAGCCAACTGAAGAGTACCAGCCTCATAAGAAGTTAGTACGAAGCTCCCACCGGATTGTCTATGCACCAGAGGTGTAAGAATTATATTCGAGCTTCAAGTTATGGATGTGAACTATACGTATGTGGAAGGGAGGTCATGAAAGAAACTACTATGCGAGATTTTAAGGTAAGTAAGGTAAAGGTGAACGGCGTACGAGATACTCATATGCAGAAGGGTGGAAATAGTCCGTACTTCGGATAGAAGGCGAGAAGCGCTGGGATTCGGTATCAATAGTGATGTCGACAATGGCATATCTTACCACCTATGGGTTCCAGGTACCGAGAGATCTACTTAATAGAGTAAAGAAGAGTTAGAGACGATGTGATATCTCACTTGATGTTTCAAATGACAAGGAAATCTATGATGCAAGCAAGTTGAAAGGTTGCAAGTAATATAAATATATATGTGTAGGTCGCAAGCTATTGTATGGTGAAGCGACAAGGTCCGAGAAGACAGGAGTACGGATAAGAACGGGCGAGTGAGAAGGTAACGAAAATGGATAAGTCCTCAATATTAAGCCCATGAAAACAAGAAGAGCATATGGTTTCTCTAAGTTATACAAAGCTCATTGTAGCCTGAATGAACTCAAAGGAGTCTAAGACTAATAGCATTTAAGAATGCCACCCTGGTAATAGAATGAGGGTGTAATTGTGATAGATAAAAGATGACGTTTGGGACTTCGATTGAGTAATGATTCAACGAAGAAAAGAAACGGATCTTATGAATTAGATAGGATTAAAGTACCCACACAAGGTGAATCACATTGGGATGCTGTGAGATACGGTTATGAAAGTATGGTATGGCCCCAGGTGGATCAGTCTAATCACTTCAAATGATCCTTGATGAAACGTGAGCCCTAATAATTACGCAAGAGGTTTCAAGTTATCAGTAGTAGAGTGTAGATCAATAGTGAGTTAAGTCAACAATGGAAGGATAAGAGTAATGAAATAATGGATGAGAGTAGGCCGTCGTTCTTAAGATGAATAGTAATTAGGAATCATTAAAGGACTTAGCTTTATGCATATAGCATAAGCAACGAGAGTAACCAAGAGTTTTATAGCAGAGCTCAGTAACGATATCGAAGTAAGAATTATAATATAGTATGCCTACATAGATGTAGTAAAGCCAATGATCCCCAGAGGGACATATTGACATAATTTTGCATATGTTCACAAAGTAAGGCCTATATATTGGCTAAAAGCCGGAGGAAAGAGAAGAGAAGAGTCGCATACGCATACATACAAAATTAGAGTCATAAAGGTTGCATGATAGAAGGCAGCAATAGTTACGAGATTAGAAGGATTCTGACTACAAGTAGTGGTGTGAGAAAGAGACTTAAAGGGGGGAATGCCCTGGCCTTTGGGATTCATACACAGAACAGTTGCCTAGAGGGCAAGAGGAGTACTAAAGTCTTCACAAGAACTATAGATTATAAGAATGATAAGTGCATCAGTCAAAATTCGAGGACGAATGTTCCAAAGGGGGGAATGATGTTACACCCCATATTTTCGTATGTGAAAGTACGCCATAAGTAAATTGATAAAAAAAGAAAAAAAATCGAAAATGAGATATTACGTACCGCAATATTATATTACGATGATGTTACACCTTGCAGTACTAAATTACGATGATGTTACGCTTCGCATTATTAAATTACGATGATGTTGCATCCTGTAGTAGTGTACATCGAATTTTTTGTCAGGTAATTGACATCACTCCAAGGAAAAGATTATTTGGAGATTATAAAGATTATGCTATTTCAAACAAGTGATGAGTAAATTTGTGAAGGTGAGAGGGGAAGCAAGTCAAGGAAAATGAATTTTCGTCCAAGTTTAGCATGTTGGGATAAAATTCGGGCCGAGTGTTAATACACGATATTTATGGACTAGTACCATATAAGGTACCATATGACCATGATAGATGATGTATAAAGTGTATTAAAAATAAATAGAATTTTAAGTAAATTAAAATAATTTTTAATTATGCGGGTAATTGGTTAATTACCGGGGAACGGGACATTACTTAATTACCTAATAAGTGGATAAAGATTAATAATTCCCACCCTAACCCTCTAAAAATGTGGCAACAAGCCACTTATTAAGTCAATGACTCATAGTCATTCTTTAATAGGTGGCAACCTTAATTGTTACACACAAGATGTAATCTTTGGTTGCCTCTTTCGATTGTCTTGGATAATGCCCAACAGTTCTCTTATTCTTCTTGTAGTTTTAACAAGAAAAGTCAGTGTACTCAATTGTAGCCCATTAACATTTCAGTTGAAAATAGTTGGGCGTCTCTTTTCAAAAAAAGAAGAGAATATGAGAATCACAGCTTCATTATTAAGAAATGTGATTAGCTCAAGTTTTTTTTATAGTAACGTGAGGCTTCTATGACAACTTGAGGATGGTTATATTCAGCAAGTAATGGATTTTAAGCACAATTTCATACGAAATTATATTGGGTAATAGCAACAAGATTTTTCGATTCTAAGGGAGTACAGTGTAAACTTTCTCAAGAATATCATACGAATTTTTCCTACTCCAGGTATGTTAAGGCTATCCCTTC
Source organism: Nicotiana paniculata (assembly GCA_005239505.1). NCBI lineage: Eukaryota > Viridiplantae > Streptophyta > Magnoliopsida > Solanales > Solanaceae > Nicotiana > Nicotiana paniculata. Next base: position 45,108 of record ML315859.1, read on the forward strand.
TTTCTTTTGGCATGGTCCAAATTATACGGAAGAAACGAGCAAACTCATGGTTTTCCTAAATTACACTATTCATAGAAATACTAGGGGTGTCTATATTCTTGATTCCCCATGTGAATTATTATTATCTTCTGTTCATGAGTCTCGAAAATACGTATGTTGGTTAAGTTTATTTCATGATATTAATCAAAGTCATAATGGCCTTATGACGTACCGAGAGATTTTATTGACGTATTTCATATGCATTTCATGCATTTACATATGCACATTGACCCATGACCACATGGTGTTATATACGCTTATATATGTAAATAAATTTATATGGGACATGGGAAAAGTTTACGGCGTTATATATACAACACCACCTGATCAGCTGGTATATGATGATGATGTTGCCCACAGTGGCTGAAATATGGTTCAAACGGTGTAATATACGTGTATATATGTATGTATATTCAAATGGCGTTATATACGCACCACCACCTGATCAGCTGGTATATGATGATGATGTTGCCCACAGTGGCTGAAATATGGTTCAAACGGTGTAATATACGTGTATATATGTATGTATATTCAAATGGCGTTATATACGCGTATATATATATATATATATATATATATATATATGGGATATGGAAAAGGTTATGGCGTTATATACGCACCACCACCTGATCAGCTGGCATACGATGATGATTTTTTCCACAGTGGCCGATATGATATGATGGGATTCCCTCAGAGGCTGATGATGTTATGAAACATGTACCTATGAACGACATGGCATTCATATGCATATGCATGAAGCTAAAAGTAATTTGTGATTTACAAAGCTATTCAGGCTTACAGGTTGAGTCATGTGCTCTATATTTCTTCCATGTCTCTTATGTACTTATTTATGTGCCTTACATACTCGGTTCATTATTCATATTGGCGTCCCTTTTGCCTGGGGACGCTGCGTTTCATGCCCTTAGGTCCCGATAGAAAAGTCGAGAGCCCTCCAAGTAGGCTATCAGCTCAGCGGAAGATGTTGGTGCGCTCCATTTGCTTCGGAGTCGCTTGTTTGGTTAGTATGATTTAGACGGGTATTATTTGGTATGGCGGGAATCTATCCCGACCTTTATGACATTTATGTACTCTTAGAGGCTTGTAGACATATTTCATATACATGGAAGATTGTACGGCCTTGTCGGCCTATGTTTTGAGTTTATAAATGATTATGTTGGCCTATTAGGCCCGTATGTCACGTGTATATGATGATGTAATAAGAATGATACGTTACGTTGGTACTCGGTCGAGTAAGTTACCGGGTGCCCATCGCGGCCCATTGGTTTGAGTCGTGACAGTGAGGTGGTCGATGCAATTATAAATACCCAACGCGAGTCGGGGTCGATTCCACAAAGAGCTTTATGTGGGATTAGGTATAAACCTAGTCTAGTGTATTACGTGCCCAGGATTTCACTTCCACATATTCGGTTGTTCTTTCTACTTCTAATGTTTATGCTGATGCTTAAAATTGCAAAGCTAAGAGACAATGTTTTTGGTTTTGTTTTTTTTCCAAGTTATGAATGATCTAGGGTTGTGACTTCCACCTAGTTGGTTACCTAACGGATTGAGAGCTTTAGGGTATGTTTGGTTGATCGGGATATAATATAGCAATCACACGCGATTACTCACTCTATACCTCTCGGTAATGTGAATGATTCACCCAATTTGGCTTTCTCAAGTCCAAATTGGTATTTCACGAAACAAGTGATAAATGCTCAAGTCGGGTCTTACTATCTCTAGATTAAACTCTTTAATTGGAGCTATCAATTTATTGAGTTCACCCCAATTTCTCGTTAGACAAGTTTTTCCTAGACTTAGTCTCTCTTTCTCAAGTAGAAACTAAGTCAATTAGGCATGAATCAATGTTTGCAACCATCAATTCTTAAATTCAAGCAAGAACTAGGATAAATATCATATACCCAATCATAAATAAACCATAAATCAATCACCCATTAGGTATCTATACTAGGGTTCGGTCATAACCCTAGCTAAGGGTTTAGCTACTCATAGGCAAAAATAAAGAAATTAAAGAAGAAACTAAGATTAAACTCATAATAGATGATTAAGAGAAAAAAATCTAATGTTAAAAGGATGATCTATTACAAAGTTACCCAAAACAGTAAAAGAAAAATGGCTCTATATTCTGAGGTGCTCCAACTTAACCTAAAAATGACAAAAAGATCTATTTATACCGAGCTAAAATTATTGGACAAAATTACCCCTGCGGAGGTTATGCGGCCGCATAATTCTGTGTGCGGTCCGCACTTTGAAGCTGACTTGATAGGGTGGTTTTCTGCGGCTACATAAATATGAGGTCCGGCCGCAGTTCCTCTCATTGTGCGGGCCGCACATTTCTGAATGCGGCCGCACAATAATTGTGCGGTGCGCACTTTGTAAAGGAATTTTGACAATGGCTCTTCAGAAATTGTGGCCGCAAACTGTATTGTGCGGTCCGCACTTTGGTCCATTTTTCCTTGTTTTGGTCCTTGTCCAATTTTTCTCCTTTTTGAGTTGATTTTCTTTTTTTTTTTGCTCGTTTCCCAATATTCCTGCAAGAAAGCACATTTCATTAGTTCTTGGGAATACCTTTAAGCATTTTTTAGCTAAAACATAAGTAAAAGAGAGCAAATAAGCAGTCCAAATACCTACTTATCAATGCCTAAGTCTGAAATCACCATACAAAGCTATTGACGTCGTCAAAATTCCATTCCATGGTCGTTTGGTAAAAAGTCAACTATTTCCATTTAAGCTTCAAAATGAGAATTGCTCTTTAAATTTAACTCCGAATATTTCGAAACCCAAATTTGACCGCACACGCGGGTCATAATACACATTACGAAGCTGCTCAAGAGCTTAAGTCGCTAAACGGGGCATTAATTCCTAAAACGACAAGCCGAGTCGTACAAAAAATCTGTAATAATATGACAATACACACCTGACAAAAGATATAAAACCTGCATGATGCATTAATCGTGTGATCTGCAACCTTATTCATGAAAAAACACTCACCAGCTTTATCAAAAAATCAGAAACATGTATAGATTCATCTTCAGAATTAGACTTGCATGAATTTGTTCCACCTTGAAGCTAAAACTTCATGCTAATGTAGCATGAAGTTGTTTTATGTTGAAGCTAAAGCTTCATGCTAATATAGCATGAAGTTGTTTCACATTGAAGTTAAAACTTCATGCTAATGCATGCTGAAGTTATTTATCCTGCAGTCTACAATTTTTTCATGAGTTTTATCTGAAACTTCAGTCTAAACATGTTGAAGTTATTTAGTTCATTTGCTAAAGCTTCAGACTAAAGATGCTTAAGTTTTTTTGGTTCATTTGCGAAAACTTCAGACTAAATATACTTAAGTTTTTTGTCTTGCAATATGTAATTTTCTAATGAGTTTTTGCTAATGCATGCTGAAGCTATTTAGTTCATTTGCTAAAACTTCAAACATATGCTTAAATTTTTTAGTTTATTTGCTAAAACTTCAGACTAAACATGCTTAAGTTTTTTTTGTTCATTTTCTAAAACTTCAGACTAAACATGCTTATGTTTTTGTCTTGCAGTATATAATTTCTAATAACTTTTGCTAATGCATGCTGAAGTTATTTAATTCATTTGCTAAAACTCCACACCAAATGTAACGACCCGGTCTGTTGTTACGAGAACTTGCATTAAAAATTATTGTTATTGACTTTTCATAGGTTGGTTATTCGATTATTGATGTGTTAGAGTCGATAGGCTTGAAATCAGAATGGTTGTAGTGAGAGTTTAGCCACTTAGTCCTTAAAAATAGCCTTATAATGGGAAAAGTCAACTGAGAATTGACTTATTGGTAAACAACCTCGGAATAGGAATTTTATAACTCGAATAGCTTCGTTAGGTGATTTGGGACTTAGGAGTGTGTCCGAAATAATTCTATGAGGTCCGGTGTGGAATTAGGCTTGAATTGGCGAAAGTTAGTTTTTGGTGATTTCCGGTTGGCAGTGGAAAATAGGCTATCGGGGTCGGAATGGAATTCCAGAAGTTGGAACATGTTCATAATGTCTTTTTGGATGTGTCTGCAAAATTTCAAGTTAATCGGAGTTGTTTTGGATGGTTTCGACATCATTGGTGGATTTTAGAAATTTCAAAGTTCTTAGACTTGAATCCGATGTAAATTTGGTGTTTTGATGTTAGTTTTGGTGTTTTGAGAGTGCAACTAATTTTGAATGATATTATGGGATGTGTTGGTAACTTTGGTTGAGGTCCCGAGGACCTAGGGTGTGTTTCGGGGTGGTTTCAGATCGAATATGGGTGAAAAGCTGTTGTTGGTTGTTGTGTCTGGTTTCCTTCTTTGCGAACGCGATGGGAGTCCCGCGTCCACGAAGAGGAAAGTTGGAGGCTGCTGGATTTTTCTTTCGCGAACGCATGGTGGTGGACGCGAACGCGAACGCGAAGGGGTTGGCTTAGTCTAATACGTGAACGAAGGTCTTGGAACGCGAACGTGTAGAAGGAAAGGGAGTCGGGGGCCTGGAGGCCGTTTGACCTATGCGTTCGCGGTTGGTGATACGCGTTCGCGTAGCTAGAGGTCTGTTAGGCATCGCGTTCGCGGGCAGAGGGTCGCGTTCGCGTAGTGTAAAAATGAGGGTTCTGTTGGGTTGTTCTATGCGAACGCGTACGTGTGGCCGCGTTCGCGAAGGGTAATAACTGGGCATAATTAATTAAACCCTTCCGCGACTTAACCCTTATTTTACACCATTCTTGTACGGGAAAAAGCTTTGGGGATGAATTTTAAAGAGGGAAATTCTTGTTCTTCATAGAGGTAAGTGTTCTAGTCATTAAAACTCGATTATGGGTGATTATAGAGCATAAAACCAGTGTAAATTCATGAAAAACAGTAGAAAATGGGATTTTAGGGCTTGAGATTAAGATACCTTTAGGGGTCGATTTGAGGGGTCAAACGGACTCCGATTTTGCTATTCTTTATATGTACAGAATTGTGGGAGGATGGAGAACATTTTTCTGTAAAAATTTATACGTCCCGGGGGTCAGGTTTTGATCAATTTAGGGTTTTTGAGCTAAATTGATATTTTTCGATTGGGATTCACACTTTAAGCATAATTTGATGATAAAAACATGAACTTGGTATATTTGGAGCACTCAGAGGCCGGATTTAGAAGAAGAGGCACTGCGGAATAGGTTTTAGCCAGTTTTGAGATAAGTAACGTTTCCAAACTTGGTTCTGAGGGTTCGAAACCCCGAGTTAAATGATTTATGACTATTGTTGAGGTGACGCACATGCCAAGTGATGGACATGCACTGGGTATTTGTGGCCTGGCTTATCCCATGGCCCTGCTTAGTGATTATTCCGTGATGATATTTATGCATCTATTAATGTGGTATTTGTGAACATGTTAGAAATCATGTTAAGTATAAATGTTAGGCTTCACGCCAGAAATGCTGAGACCCAAGTGGTCGTATATTGTTGTCTCATGTTGTGATTATTTGATGTCATATACTCAGTCCTGTTATAGCATATCCTTTCATATCTCAGTCTCAGTATTGTTAATTACATGCATATTTATCATTGTTTCGGGTTGATGGAGGTATTTGTGATCCATGTGAGTGAGACTGGAGAGTAATGACTGAGTGAGGCCGAGAGCCTGTTATTGAGACAGTTATGAGAATGGACTGCACACTGCAGTGATATTTAAAGCATGCCTTCGTTGGATTGATATGGCGCTTGGGTCACTAGGGCCCCTCCGGAGTCTTTACACCCCTAGTGAGCGCAGATATTGAGGGATGGATCTTCCCTGGGCATGGATCTTGTCCGAAGTGATGGGGGATGGATCTTCCCTAGGCATGGATCTTGTTCGAAGCTTTGTTTATGAGAGGGATGGATCTTCCCTGGTTATAGAAATAGTCCGAGTGTTAAATTTCGGAGATGGATCTTCTCCGTAGGGGCTGGATTGGCCTTTTTTCCTCAGTACGTAGTGACTACGGTCACCGGTGTTTATGCATATTACGGGATGGAACTTCCCTGGGCCTGAGAGCCATATATAGTACTGAGTGGACCACTGTGGGAGAGCTGTGAGCACTATGTGCATATCCATACTGGTTTCATACTTATATTTTATGATGGCATGTAGAGTATACTGGCATACTTGGCATATTTTCTCATCCTGATAAACTGTTAGCATGTCTAAATTCTGTAGATTATTTATTGTAACATAATGGAGGTTTAGTCTGTCACTACCTCTCAGCCCATAGTTTGGGTTCGTTACTTCTGAGTTGGTGTACTCACATTACCCCCTACACCTTGTGTGCAGATCTAGATACACCGGGACCCGATAATGGTTATTGAGCAGCTGTCAGAGATTTCATTGGAGTTATCGAGGTAGCAGATGGCGATCGCGACCTCGCCTTCTCTTTCTTTATTCCACCTATTGCTTTTATTTTGAGACAATGTTGTCCATTTCCCCCTTTTTTTGCTTATGTTTTAGTAGCTCACGACTGAGTGCCACCGGATCCGGAGATTGGAGGTTTAAATTTAGTTTTCAAATGTTTTTTTAAATTTCAGATTCTTAGTTTTATTAATAAATTCGTTTAAAAATCACATTTTTACTGGGAATTGAATTTAACTTAGTTAAATAAGGAGGCTTGCCTGGTTCCACGACAGGCGCCATCACGACTTCGGAATTGGGTCGTGACACTAAAACATGATGAAGTTTGGTCTTACAATCTACAGTTTTTTCAAGAGTTCTATCTGAAACTTCAATCTAAACAAGCTGAAGTTTTTAGGTCAATTGCTAAAACTTCAGACTAAACATGCTTAAGTTTTTGCCTGCAGTATATAATTTTTTGATGAGTTTTTTCTAATGCATGTTGAAGTTATTTAGTTCATTTGCTAAAATTTCATACCAAAACATGCTGAAGTTTTATCCTGCAGTCTACCTTTTATTAAAGAAGGGCAAAATCATCTTTTAAAATTACTTTTAACTAAAAAATGAATACGGATGCAAACAGAAAAATAACACGGGTATAAGTTAAAAAGGGACGACCAAATAGGGCGCCCCATGCAATTTATACTTTAATAGGTTCGAGCAGTGGAAAACTGGAATCAACTAGGAATTCATTTACATCCCCCAAGTTTGCCTTAAAAATCAAATCCATCCTTCAACTTTGAACAATTATCATTTTGTTCCTCATATCATAGGTGACTTCTTAAATTGCCAATTTTACCGTCTATAATTTTTATCTCTTATTTTTATTATTTAATATAATAATATTTCTATATTTCAATTTATGTTATCGACTTACCTATAGATAAATTAACAAATCTTTTTTTGAAACCAGCAAAAAAAGAAGTAGTAGTCAATCATATACGTTATTGATGTTCAATAGTCAAATCAATGTGAAAAATTAAAAATTATAATAAATAATTTACTCATATAAGTAATTTTATTAATAACAATCAAAACTCAATCTATTTACAAAATTGAGAATAGAAGAGAGTGAAAATTCTATAGATTATACAATATAGATAATAACAATTTAATGGACGAATAACAGAGGTAATTTTTATAATAAAATTTGCAAAAATTATATATGTATACTTTACATGAACATTAATTATAATTTTAAAAAAAATCTAGTAATAACAATCAGAACTCAAAAATTTATATATACGGAGAATAATAAAAATAGTGAAACGTAAAATCACACACACACACCGACATCCATTATATGCATTTTAATAATAATAATAATAATAATAAGAAGAAGAATAATAATAATAATAATAATAATAATAACAATAATAATAATAATAATAAAGTAGTAATACATTTTGTAATATATTCATAATATAATTATTTTATTTATAATGTTAATGAACTTAGAAAATTTATATAATAAGATATAATATTTTTAACATATGAATAAGTACTTGCAATAAAAAAATATCTAAATAATATTAAAAAGGTATTACATATATGGGGAATCGAAAATGTAGAGGGTAAAGTACATATGATGAAATGATGAAATGATGAAAATGACAATTGTTCAAAGTTAGAGAATGAGTTTGATCTTTAAAGTAAACTTGGAGGATGTAAATGATTTTCATCTATCAACTACTAATATTTGCATCAGGTTAGACTATCTGCATCATATTCCTTTGGATTCGGTCCTTCCTTGGCTCCAGCGTAAGCATAGAAGACTCCGTATACCGAACTCTTTTTTTTTTCTTGCTCATAAAAGTCGCAATTTTGTAACTTCGTTTTTCGATAATGTTAGTGGACGAGGTAAATATCAAGTTTGCTCAACAAGTTTCCCTTTTTCTTTGAGGAAAGAAAGTAAATCAACAGCAGTTTTGTTCCCTTACAAAGATATATAGCTCTTTCACATGTAACACATCGCATGACAAACAAAATTAGACATGCATTAATTAATGCAATTCAAATACTTAAATAATATGTAAAAGGTTCCATCAGTTTTACTTTCTTAATATCGTTATTAATTACTCCTAATAATTACATGCTGTAGAGAAACTTGGGAAGGGTCGTCTTAACAAGATTGAGGGCCTAAATCTAAATTTCAGAAAGAGGCTCTTAGTAAGAATATCAATGATAAATTTTCAATGAAAAAGTATAATTAAGAATAGAATAATAAAACCGACTTAAAATTTTGATAAGTTGATATACAACATATTCAGTGAAAACTCACAAAATGGGGTTTGGGGAGGTAGAGTTTATGAAGACCTTAAATCTACCTTGGGAGGTAGAGAGGTTGTTTCCGAAAAATTCTGGGTTTAAGAGAAAACATGGCAAAAAAAAAGGTCAGATAAGGATAATCAATTCAATTCAGTATGAAAAAAATGAATATAACGAAAGCGAATAAGTCATGATAAATCAGTCTAAAAAAAAACCAGTAGCTATCACAGATAAATAAGATAATCAAAGTACAAGAAACAATAGATAGTAGCAAAAATCAAAGGGTAAGAAACTATAGAGCAAGATAAGTTGATATAATGATATCAAAAACTGTTGTATTGCTTCACTATAATGATTGCTTGTTGTAATGTTTGATATTTTGAAAAAAATAACTTGTAAGACGTGGTAAATTGCGATTGAGAGGATTTTCAATATTGAGAATAAGAATAGTAAAAGAGAATAAAAAGGCAATAATAATAATAATAATAATAATAATAATAATAATAATAATAATAATAATAATAATAATGTGGGCCCGTATTAGTTGTTAGGTTATAAATAGGCAAAATAAAAAGCTACCCTATACACATAAGGAAACAATTTATTAAAAATTATTCCCTTCTCTAATTATTACAACAATCCTCACCTTAAAGTTATTGTATTTTCGTTGCAAAAATTCTTTTTAAATTTAAATGTACACATATTTTATTTTAATAACACACATACAATATATTTTTAAGGATAACGATTGCTTTACTGGCCTTATAGTCGAGCCAACCATGAACCTGAGATCATTTGCTAGCTTTAGTTTGTGAAATACCTTTTACGATTATGTTTATTATCATTTTCTTGACCTTTATTTTTTTGGGATTGTTATACAAAGATGGTCTTTAATGTTTACTTTTTCTAGCAGGTGTACATAAATTTACATTATTTATATACAGTTATACATATATTATACATAAATTATCTGATATATTATATATTCATAAACTATTTTTAATTTAAAAGATCAGATGAACGGCTATTTGAGTTAATTCTTCTTTTTTTTGGTAAGCTTTCAGATGTGATCGTTGAATCGCTTTGACTCTATCATACTTTCACCTTTGACAATGTCATCATTGTAAAAGACTTCATGCATTATTTGATCCCAAAGTTTAAATATTGAATTACGACTGAACAATCTTTAAAGACTGTTGTAGAATAGATGTATGTCAACAAAGATTATCATGCCCTATTAGATTAAGTATTAAATAAAAAGCGGTAATTAAAATAGACTTTTAATGGGAATTAGGTGAAGGGTCTTTAACTAAAGTTGTACTTCCTCCGGTCCATTATAGTGTTCGTGGTTATTAAAAATAACTGATCCAGAATATTTATCATTTTTGAAAATCACAATGTAAGTGATTATTTTTTCCCAATTTGTCCTTTGTGTCAATTGTTCTTGAAAGTAAAAAATATTATTTATATAGCATAGAAAACCTAATTGAGATAATAAATAAAGGTATATTAGTCAAAAAATCTTTCTTAGTAATAATTTCTTAAAGCAATAATTTATTCTTAAGTTGAGTCGTGGAAGCAAACTTCAATTCTCAAACTACCAAATCATTCTAGACTCCCCCTATGAGAAAATAAATATTAAACATAATTAGAGATATTCAAAAGCTAGGTTCAATCTCACGTTGTTGTAATAAATAACTCTTAGATCAACAATCTTTAGTTTGAAACGAAGAAAGTATGTATAAAAGTTGTATGGATGTAAGTTAGTGCTACTAAATATACTTTAGTATATAACTTTGTTAGGATCGGGAATTCGGATAGTGCGGAATTTAGCCAAATAATGCTATAATGACAATAATAAAGACAATGCAAGTTGACAATAATGGTAATTAAAGCATATAAAGAAGGCACAAATTTAACGTGGTTCGGTTAGTGTGACCTGCATCCACAAGCGGAGAGGAACAATTTCACTATAGCAACAAGAGTACAAAATAGAGTACACAATTAGAGTAAATACTCTAATGAATCCCAAATACCCAAGAAGTAACTTCACAAGATCACTCCAAAGAAAAGATCCACACAAGTGTTTCCCAACACTCAACTCTCTTATAAAAACCTCTATAATGAAAGAAAGGAAACACGAAAGACGTTTGTCTCAAACTTTGGTGTATCTGATATGAATATTTGAAAACCTATTTATAAGAAAATAAGATGGTCACGTATGGAATATCATTGGCCAATTGGACTTTAATGAATGGACATAAAATGTCCAACAAGGTAACCAATGAAAGACTATACATAAGCCAACAAGGCATATAACCTATGGCCAAAAATAGGCCACGTATATTTCAAATCTCTACCTTGGCTGGTTTTGGCTGATATAATAAAATTGCTTCTCCTTCTCTGCAAAAGCCCCTGTGGGCGAAATCATTCTTCATAAATGCCAACCAAGTTTAAGCACATCTTAAACTTGACAACTGGAAGAGGTTTCGTGAACATGTCAGCAGGATTGTTTTTAGTGTTGATCTTCCGAATAAAGACTTTTCCTTCAGAAATAGTTTCTATGATGAAGTGATATTTGATATCGATATGCTTCACCCTCTCATGATACATCTGATCTTTAGTCAAGTGAATGGCCCTTTGACTATCACAGAAAATTGTAATACCACCTTAGTATGAACTGAGTTCAGCAAATAGACCCTTCAACCATAAATCTTCTTTGATTGCCTCGGTCACTGTCATATATTCTGCTTCGGTAGTAATTAAAGATACTACATGTTGTAATGTAACTTTCCAACTGATAGCGCAACCACCAATGCAAAATACATAACCTGTCAGTGATCTTCTTTTGTCAAGATCACATTCATAATCTGAGTCTACAAAACCATTAGTACTTCTCCCAAACTCAAAACATGTGTTTGAAGTACCTTGCAAGTATCTGAGAATCCATTTCACAGCCTGACAATGTGCTTTATCAGGGCAAGCCATATACCGGCTTACCACGCTCACTACTCATGAAATGTCTGGGCGTGTACAAACCATTGCATACATGATAATGCTGACTGCACTGGAATAAGGTACATGTTCCATATACCTCTCTTCTTCCTCTGACTGCGGGGACTGAGCAGTTGATAATTAAAATTGAGCAACAAGAGGGGTACTAATTGGTTTAGCATCTTTCATGTCAAATCTCTCAGAGACTTTTTCCAAGTATTTTTTCTGGGTCGAGAATAGCATGTTGGATCCTCGATCTCTTTTGATATATATGCCAAGGATCTTCTTAGTTGCTCCCAAATCTTTCATCTCAAATTCAATTTTCAACCGACCTTTCAAATTGTGTATTTCTGTCAAATCCTTAGCAGCAATGAGCATGTCATCAACATATAATAATAGGTACATAAATAAACCATCATTTAACCTTTGGAAGTAAATACAACTAATATACTTGCTCCTCGAATAACCATAACCCAATATAAAGGAATCAAACCTTTTATACTATTGTCTTGGAGAGAGTTTTAATCCGTAAAAGGGTTTCTTCAATAAGAAAACATGATCTACTTTTTATTCAATTTTAAATCCTTCGGGTTGATGCATGTATATTTATTTCTCAAGTTCGCCATGTAAGAAAGTTGTCTTAAAATCAAGTTGTTCTAATTCCAAATCATTCATGGCAACTAAGGCACACAATACACTAATAGAGCTATGTTTAATAACAAGTGAGAAAATATCATTAAATCAACTCCTTGTGCCTGACTATAGCTCTTTGCAAATAATCGTGCCTTATACCTTGCATCCTCAACCCCTGGAATGCTATTTTGTTTCTTGAAGACCCATTTGCAACCAACAATTCTCTTTACTGATGGCAGTTTCACAAGAGGCCAAGTACCATTCTTGTGGAGAGACTCAATTTCTTCATTCATTGCAATCAGCCACTTGGTTGAGTCAGCACCAGAAACTGCTTCTGAATATTTTGATGATTCTCCAATTTCTTCAGTTTCCTGTGCAACTGAAAAAGCAAATGCAACATAATCTCCAAACTTTAATGGTTGTTTACTTTCACTTCTTGGTATATGTTTTGCTATAGAATACTCCTCTACTTCCGGTTCAACTTCAGGAATTTTAGCTTCTAGGTCAACCTCAGGAGTTTCAACTGTATTTTTCTCCAAAGTTGATGAGCTTGGCTCAGAAGGAATGCCAATTTCAACCTCCAACTGCTTCTGTGTACTCTTTCCTTTATCTATATTACAAGAACTAGAAGACTCTTTTCTAGAATGTAACATAGAGGATTCATCAAAGGTTACTCTACTAATTATAAATTTTGGTGCCATGGGATCAGGATACCATAGTCGATATACTTTCACCCAGATGCATACCCAAGGAAAATGCACTTTTTAGCCTTGGCTCTAATTTTATATATGCATGTATGTAGGGAAACCAAATATCTTTAAATCAAAATAATTAGCAGGAGTACCTGACCACATTTACTCTTGAGTCTTTTAGTTCAAAAGTACAGAAGGAGCACGATTGACAATATAACAAGCTGTAGATATAGCTTCTGCCCAAAAGGCGTTTGTCAACCCAGTATTTGAAATCATGCAACAAGCTCTTTCCAAAAGAGTTATATTCATCCTTTCTACCACACCATTTGGTTGAGGTGTCATCCTCATAGTACGATGTCGAGCAATTCCTTTATTCTTGCAAAATTCGTTGAATTCATCATTACAAAATTTCAAGTCATTATCTATTCTAAGCCGCTTAACCTGTTTTCCTATTTGCTTCTCAATCAAAACTTTCAATTGTTTGAAAGTTAAGAAATTCTTAACATCACGTTTATTTTTAGGAAATAAACCCAAACATTCCTTGAATAATAATCAATGAAAGTTAACATATACCTAGCACCACTTTTTGACGGGGTACGTGAAGGACCCCAAAGATCTGAATCAATGTAATCTAAAGTACCTTTTGTTCTATGAATCGCTGGAGATTTGAAGTTGACTCTTTTCTGCTGACCGAACATAGAATGTTCACAGAACTCCATATTTCCGTACTTTGGCCACACAAGAGACCTCTTTTGCTAAGGATGAAAAGTCATTTTTCACTCATATTCCCCAATCACATATGCCACAATTTGGTGATATCAGAATTTGATTTATCTGATGTTGAAATTGCAGCAGTACCTGTAACTGTAGATCCCAATAATGTATACAACATACCAGATTTGTGTGCTTTCATGACCATAAGAGCACCATGAGAAACTTTCAGAACTCCGTCTTCACCTAAGTACTTGCACCCAAGAGATTCTAGGGTGCCCAAAGAGATGAGATTTTTCTTCAAGTCAGGAACATGTCTAACATTGGTGAGAGTTCTCACCACACACACTATCGTGCATTTTGATTCAGACTGTACCTTTTTCCAATAACTTTGCAGGCAGCATAGTTGCCCAGCAAGACAACTCAACCTTCAACAGATTCATCTGTGGTAAACAAATCCCGATTGGGACACATATGATAAGAACAACCCGAATCTAAAATTCACTCCTTGTTAGATTTAAAACTATTATTAGTTTCTAAGAAAAATAGTCCCCTCAGTCTCAATAACAGCTACACTTGCTTCGGCAGTGTCAGTACTTTTGTGCTCATTTTTCTTTTCTGTATGTTTTTCTTTATTTTTTAACTTAAAGCATTCAGAAATAATGTGGCCTTTGTTATGACAATATTTTCACATGACATTTCAATATCTGGATCTTGACCTTGATTTAGGCCTCTCTGTTGGCCCAAGAAAGGAAATAGTTTTGAAGATTGACAAAGGAACTCCGAGATGAACCAGGTCCATCACAGGTGACATAGACGAGCAGAGTCAAAGGCACATGCAGGAGATAAATGTATTCTGGTAAAATTAAGATATCTTCTAATCGAAAAGATTGCAAAAATAAAAATGGAGAAGGACTCCTTATTCAATAAGAACAGAATCTAAGATAAAGAAGGATTTAGGAGATGAGTTTGACTAGAACTCTTTCGCCAAGGAAGAGTAGCATTAGGATTCTAGTTAATTCCTTATCTACTAAATCCTATATATATTGCAGAATGTTCTTATTGTAGAGAGACACAGAGAATATAAATTTATCAAGAATTGAGAGCAAAATTCGTGAAGAAATTTTACAAGCAGTTCGAGTCAAATTGGAGAGTGAGAATCTGGAGATACTTGAACCTGCTAGAAGAACCAGTTCCATCTGTTGTCTTTTAGTCTAGTTTATTTGTAGTAGGTGATTACAAATTGTACCTTTAAGCTTTATCTAGAAGCAATTGTAATAGGTACTGAGTGTTCAAGTTATAGTTAACTTGAAGTTTGTCGCAAATAGCTAGAGGCTAGTTTGCCACAAAGGGTTAGAGTTAATCCTTAGGTTTACAAAAGAGTTTATTTTGTAAATGATGTTTGGCTCATTTATTTAGTGAAGAGTTTGGGAAAATCCTACTGGGAAGTAGATCGTGATTTTTTCACCTTTTGAGCCAGGTGTTTTCAACGTAAAATTATTGTGTTTTTTAAATTCCGCATTTATTATTCCACAAACTGTAGGAGTTGGAACACATAGAAGACCTTGGTCCTTCTATAACTACTGCACGCGAAAATTGGTCAACACAAATCACCCCTCCCCCCCCCCCCTCTTGTATGGTATTGACATAGATAAACATCAATTGGTATCAGAGCGGGTTATCCTTGAAGAGGCTAACACCTTAGGAAAAGATCAAGATAAGTGCACCACCTGGGAACTGGGAAGGACAATCAACTGTTAAGCCTCTACTCTTCAATAGCCAGTACTACTCCTGGTGGAAGGATATAATGAGAGATCACATCATTGGTGAAGACTATGAGTTGTGGGACATAATCACTGATGGTCCAATGGCTACTATGGAAAAGAACGCGGAAGGAGTAGATGTGCCAAAGACTGGAGCTGACTGCACTGCTAAGGATTTGAGAAAGTGGGAGAAAAATGCTAAGGCCAAGAAGTGGCTTGTGTGTGGACTCGGTCCAGACGAGTATAGAAGAATTCAAAGTTGTACCAATTCTAAAGAAATTTGGGACACTTTTCAAGTGGCTCATGAAGGAACACCTCAAGTGAAGAGGTCAAGAGGAACTCTACTATATTCTCAATATGAGAATTTCACCATGAAGGAAGGAGAGACCATCCAAGAGATGTATANTAAGAACATTGCAACTCTTAATCTGGATGAGCTGATTGGAAATCTCATTGTCTATGAACTTCGAAGGCAGACTATGAAGATGGATGGTCCCAAGAAGGAAAGGAGTCTGGCACTCAAAATCATTGAAGGAGCTGATCTGGAGGAGGATGAAATGGCCATGATCACAAAGGACTTCAAGAAGTACCTAATGAGAGGAAAGGGTCCTTCAAGTAGTGGAAGCTACAACAAATCAAGAGTTCCTGAAAAACAAACCAATGAGGGGTGTTACAAGTGAGGCAAGACTGATCATTACATCAAAAAATGTCGTCAATGGTAAATTGAATGGAAGAAGGAAAGAGTTTAACGAAGGAATAGGAAGAAGGAACAGGTTCAACCCAAGAAGAACAAAGGATCAACAAAAGTTATGGTTGCTGCCTGGGAAGAAAGCTCAGATGAAGATTCAGAGGATGAAGATGGAGATGAACAAGGACTTACGGAAATTGGAGAATCCGATGAGGAATCTGAGGTAAGTATAATTCATCTAAAAGAAAATATTAAATATTTGTCTAAAGAAAAACTTTCTGAACTACTCCTGGATTTCATTGACGAATCTGAGGAGATAAACAAGGAAAAGGAACAGTTGTCTAAGGATTGTGCTATTTTGAAAGCAAAGTGTAAGAACCTGGAATCTAGAGTTAGTGAGATTGTAAGTGAAAACACTACACTGAAGAACCAGGTTCATACACTTGAAAAAAATGTCCTAGAATTAAAATCTGAAAATTTAAAACTAAAGCTAGGAACAAGTAAGAAGATGGCTGATTCCACACAACTTAATCTAGAGGAAACAATAGGCAATCTTAAAGATGAGTTGTATAGGAAGGATGAGCAGGTAAGAGTGTTGGAGGAGGATCTAGGCAAGGTCAAGATGAACTAGAAAGAACTAACAAATGGAACAGGTCCTCTGATGCTTTGACATGGCTACAGGAACATCATAGTAGCAATAGAAGAGGACTTGGCTTTGGAAATCCGCTACTAAGTGGGATCCTAAAAGCAAGTACCTCACTCCTCTTGAGAAAAAGATTTGTACTCACTGTGGTAAGACTGGTCACTTTAAAAGTGAATGTAATGCAAAAGAAAAGGCCAGTCAAAAGAACAAAAGTTTTGTTCGAGGGAAGAATTGGTTACCAAGTTGGGTTAAATAGAACTTAATTCATCCTTTTGCTTATATAAAAGAACCAAACTAGTTTGGGTTCCTAAGATTAACCCCTGATTTTCTTTTGTAGGTTCAAGTGAAAGGTAGTAGCCAAATATGGTACATGGATAGTGGCTGCTCAAAACACATGACTCGCAACAAGGACTATTTCCTTTCACTTGAGGACCTCAAAGGAGGAAATGTCTCCTTTGGAAATGGAAAGAAAGGTGAAATCATTGGGGTTGATAAGGAACAAGATGATGAAGAAATTGGGCTGGTCAGAAACTCAGTCCAAACTGAAGCAATACTGGAGGAAGGAACATGTGATGGAACAGGTTCATCCATCCCTAGCAACATGACAGGGAGAACTGAACAAACTAATTCCCAAACCTCACTGGAACCTATGCCTGATCATGTTCCAAAACAACAAGGCATTGAAGGAACTTCAAGGAGTAACCAGTTGGTTGTGAAACCAAACAGATATCTTTTTAAAATCACTGATTATAGAGCATTTTGAAAGGAACAGGTTATTATTAGGGATGATTAAGATCACCTGATTGAACCAGTTCAGAATGTAAATACACGAAAAAAATGAAAACAAAAAAAAATTGGCTAGAAAAGTCTGAAACTGGTGTAAATAATCAGATTAATAGTTGCTCAGTCTTATACTGTAAAAAGTATACTTTTATTCCATGTTTTGATATGAATCACTGATCACTAATGAAATTTTTCTGTCTTTGCAAATTGAGGCTTGATCAAGAGGATTCTGAAATGATGAACCTGGTTCATCTGAAAGGCGAGGTATGTATTCTACACTCTGCACACTTTGAAATATTAATAATTAAATCATGAGCAGAACTTTTCCCAAACTCAAAATCTTTTCAAAACCTATCTAGTTGACTTTGAACCAGTTCTATTTCAACAAGAATCCTCACCAAATTAAAATACCTAGATCCAGGGAAGCCTTAACCGTCAATTCAAAACTAAAAGTTCATTCAAGCCATCCCCTCCCTCACAAAATAATTCTCGAATTTCCGATGACTCGGGTAACATCTATCCCAAACCTTTCTTCTGAGGTCATCTCTGATGTTGCTGAAAAACTTAAAAAATAGGTTCATACTGGTTGGGTCTGTGAAGGATGTGGAACTGCCGGAGATGAGAAGAAGAGGTGGTAAAAACAAAATTAAAAGGGTAAAAAGAGAGAGAGTGATTAAGGAGTGAAGAGAGGGGAATAGGGCAAGAATCTGTAAAAATGGCTATATGTGGTGCTGAGACAGATAAGGAGGAAGAAAGTAGCAAGAACGCATAGGAAGTAAATCAGGAGAAGCTGCAGAAGGGTTAGTAAATCTAGGAAAACACACAGATGAATTTGTTTCATCTACTGAGGAAACCCTGGCGGATCTGCTGAAAACATTAGGCGATAATTACAATCCAAAGAAGAAAAGAACTCCTAAAGTTCAAACGTCTAGAACAACCAGAGAAAGTAAGAAAAGAAAATTTGCTTCTTCTGAGACTTCTAATATTTCTCTTCCAAGAGGAAGAACTACAAGGAGCAAGTTAAAGCAAAGTGAGGGTGAGTTGAAGAGAGATTTAGAGGTGAGTAAGAAGAAAAGAGTGGAAAAAAGGAAAGAAAAGGTTGTTGAGCCTATTGAGTCTGTTGAAGTGGATGAGATGGACCTGGTCCATCAACGTGAAAAATGGCAGAGGTAGAGGTTCAGACCCCTAAGCCCAAGAAAGTCAAGACTTCCTCAAAGAAGTCTTCATATGTTTCTAAGTCTGCTGAACCATCTACCTCGACTAAACGAAACAGATCTTCAGTTCTTCTAAGCCTTAATTTCCTAGCCCGCCTAGAAATTTTAGTGACCAAGATTCAGAATTTTTTGTTTGTTGCTCATGTTTTAACTGTTTTTATTTCATTTTGTGGATTTTGGCAGAATCGTATTCTCTCTATCAATGAAATCTGATGTTTTTTGCTCTGACTTAGTATCTCTATTTTTTGATAGTTTGAATTCTTAGTTGATTATTGATGATTAATCCATGACTGCATGTGCAGTTGCCCAAGTGGCCCTGAGTAAGTGTTAAAAATATAGGATTCACACAATTTTTTTTGCAACTTTTCGATGATGCCAAAAGGGGGAAGATAAGTTGTGCTCTGAACATGTGATATTTATAACCTAATGAACCTGGTTCTTTATGATAAATGCTTAATACTCTAATATGTTTCATTGTTGGACTAAGCCGAAACAGGCCCGAATCACAAAGTTTGTCATCATCAAAAAGGGGAATTTATTGGCCGAAAGGAAATAGTTTTGAAGATTGACAAAGGAACTCCGAGATGAACCAGGTCCATCACAGGTGACATAGACGAGCAGAGTCAAAGGCACATGAGATGCACATGCAGGAGATAAATGTATTCTGGTAAAATTGAAATATCTTCTGATAAAAAAAATTGCAAAAACGAAAATGGAGAAGGACTCCTTATTCAATAAGAACAGAATCTAAGATAAGGAAGGATTTAGGAGTTGAGTTTGACTAGAACTCTTTCACCAAGGAAGAGTAGAATTAGGATTCTAGTTAGTTCCTTATCTACTAAATCATATATATATTGCAGAATGTTCTTATTTTAAAGAGACGCACAAAACAGAAATTTATCAAGAATTGAGAGCAAAATTCGTGAAGAAATTTTGCAAGCAGCTCTAGCCAAATTGGAGAGTGCGAATCTGGATCTACTTGAACCAGCTAGAAGAACCAGTTCCATCTGTTATCTTTTAGTCTAGTTTATTTGTAGTAGGTGATTACAAATTGTACCTTTCAGCTTTGTCTAGAAGCAATTGTTACAGGTACCGAGTGTTCAAGTTATAGTTAACTTGAAGTTGTCGCAAATAGCTAGAGGCTAGTTTGCTACAAAGGGTTAGAGTTAATCCATAGGTTTACAAAAGAGTTATTTTATAAATGTTGTTTGGCTCATTGATTTAGTGAAGAGTTTGGGAAAATCCTACTGGGAAGTAGGTCGTGGTTTTTTCATCTTTTGAGCCAGGTGTTTTCCACGTAAAATTGATGTGTTCTTTAAATTCCATATTTAGTATTCCACAAACTGTAGGAGTTGGAACACATAGAAGAACATGGTCCTTCTATAACTACTGCACGCGAAAATTGGTCACCACACAAAATACCCCCCCTCTTGTGTGGTATTGACATAGATAAATATCACTCTCGCTATTTGAATCTTTCTTATTAGATCTAACTCTTACAAACAAGCCTTCTCCTTGGTTCCTGCTAGTTTCCCCATCAATATCTCTATCTATTTGTTATTTTAGTTTCAAAATATATTTGATATCTTTATAAGAGATCGAAGCCTTTCCATAAATCATAGTATCTCTTATATGCTTAAACGACTGGGGTAAGGAAACAAGCAATAACATAGATTGATCCACATCTTTGATTTTAACATCTATATTACTTTAATCCATAAGAAGAAAATCAAAAGTATCAAAATGTGTAAGTACAGAGGTACCTTCAACTATACGAAAAGTGTAGAGTTTTTGCTTTAGGTAAAGCCTGTTTTCTACTATTTTTTTCATATATAGGGCTTTCAACTTCTCCCATATGCCTTTGGCTGAGCTTTCTGCAGCAACTTCGCGCAAAACCTCATTTGAGAGATTTAAAATAATACCCACTTTTGCTTTTTTTGTATATGACGGCAAACTCCCCGTCCGCCATTTTATTCGTTTTCTTCTCCTTTCCTTGCAGTGCCAAATCTAAGCCATCCTGAATTAGGATAGCTTCCATCTTTAAGTTCCGCATTCCGGAGTTTGCACTTCGATCAAATTTTTTAACATAGGTCTTTGTTAAAGTCATTTTGGATATTGAAACTAACCCAGTTAGATCCACTCTGATATCAATTTGTTAGGATCGGGAACTCGAAAAGTGCGAAATTTAGCCAAACAATGTTATAATGGCAATAACAAAAATAATGCAAGTTGATAATAATGGTAATTAAAGCATATAAAGAAGGCACCATTTTAACGTGGTTCGGTCAGTGTAACCTATGTCCACAAGGAACAATTTAACTATAGTAACAAGAGTACAAAATTAGAGTAGATACTCTATTAATCCCAAATATCCCAAGAAAATAACCTCACAAGATCACTCCAAAAAAAAGGTTCACACAAGTGTTTCCCAACACTCAACTCTCTCATAAAAACCTCTATAATGAAAGAAAGGAAAGGCAAGAGATGTTTGTCTCAAACTTTGGTGTATCTGATATGGACATTTGATAAGGAAGGGAAATGGAGAAGTTGTGGACGCTGGACATCTACCTCGAAATCCCATGAACTGCTGCTACGAGCAAAGACAACTACTGCTCCGAACCGTCACCTGGATCTGTGCACAGAGGCACAGGGAGTCTTTATGAGTACGCCAACTCAGTAGTAATGAAAATAAATCACAGTCTGAGAATTATAAAACACACAGTACAAATGCACAAATTCGCAAAAGTCAGTAAAACACCAAGTCACCATGTAGTATTCATCAAATACATAAGTTCAAAATCAGTTTCCAGAAATCCTTTGAAACAAGTGTAATATCAGTGTATCTCAGTAAAATTCTCAATAAAAGCTAGTTTGAAAACGAAGTAAATCATAGTTCGAAAACTCAGTAAAAATCTCATAAAACTGCCCCTCGGGCCAAAATCATTTATCGTAACCATTGCCCATCAGGCATCCTCACCATCACTCAATATCAGCCCATCAGGCATCCTCGCAATCACTCAGCATAAGCCCCGCGGGCATCACTCATTAGGTACCTGCGCTCACTAGGGGTGTGTACAGACTCCGGAGGGGTTCCTACAGCCCAAGCGCTATTACAAGCCATATCATGGCATAAATCACTCACAATATAGGCCAGCAACCTTACTCATATCATAGCATCCTCACAATATAGGCCCGCAGCCTCACTCAGTCAGACACTCTCAATTTGCCCTTCAGGCCATAAATATACCGGGTTCTCGACCCAAAACAGTGTTTCATTTTCAAGAAATAGTTTCAAAATACACTGAGTGTCAAAACAATTATCAAGAAAAGACTGAGTGAAAATCATAACATATCAAGTGAGGAAAAACAATAAAAGCAGCCCCCAAAGGGTAAACAAACCGGCACTAAGCCCCAAACATGGCTTACAGCCCAAATCATATCAAAATATATCAATACTATTAAGCATAGGCTTAAAAATCGGTTTCGCAACTCAATAGTTGCCTAAATAGGGAATATATTTCCAAAGTTCCAATCTTTGCATTCCAAAACCCGTAAAAGGGTGCGTAGTCCGGGTTTCATACCCTCAGGACAGGATTTAAAGACATTGCTTACCTCAAACTAACCCGGAAACTATTCCGCAATACGCTTGCCTCGAGTCCACCTTCGAATGCTCCAAATCTACCAAGTTCAAATTTTTATCATCAATTTATGCTTAAGGAATGAATTCCAATTGAAAAGTATTGATTTTAAGCACAAAACCCGAAACCGGTCAAAACCCGACCTCCGGGTCCGCATCCCGAAACTCAAAATTTTTTATACAAAACTGTTCTTCATCATATCACGAGTCCGTACATATAAAGAACGCTAAAATCGGAGTTCGTTTGACCCCTCGAATCATCCCTAGAAGGTCTCTTAAACTCAAGCCCTAATCCCTCAATTTCACTTTGAAATCATCAATCAAATCCCAAAAACGAAGATGGATTCATGAAATATAAGCAAAAAAATAAGTAGAGAACATTTACCCCAATCCATATGGTGAAAATCGCTTCCAAAATCGCCAAAATCCGAGCTCCCCAACTCAAGATATGACCGAAAGAACAAACTCTTGTTTTGTATATTTGTTTCTCCAGCTATTCTGCCTCGATTCTCGTGTCAAACAATCCCAAAACTCACGTTTTATGCTTCCAATGGATTCATTGTGAAATTTTAATCAATTTAGAATTTTGAATCACTCAATTTGACCTTATAATGAAGGAGATATGTAGGTAAGATTTGCAAATAGTACAGGTTTTTCATACGCCGTCAGGGGCAAATTCGTAATTAACCTGAAAATCTGGCAACCTTGGTAAAATGACCATAAAATCCTCATACGATGTCCAAATTCGACGATTCTTTTTGCTACGGGTCCGTAATTATGATACGGATCTAATGCTTCATTCAAAACAGCAATCAGAGCTTATTTGTTCAATATGATATCATTTATGCTTGAAGAAACGACGTCGAAACATAAGAAAAACGAGCACAACGCAGCCAAAACCTATCTGAAACTCACCCGAGCTCCTCGGAACCCCGTACGAACATACTTACAAGTCCCATTACATAACTTGAACTTATTCGAACCTTCGGAACACACAAAACAACACCAAAACATCATATCTACGTCGAATTCAAGCCTAAGAACTTCTAAATCTCCAACTTTCGCCTATTCAAGCCTAATTCTACACCGGACATCACAAAATTATTCTGAACACACTCCTAAGTCCTAAATCCCCTAACGAAGCTATCCGAGCCATAAAATCCGTATTCCGAGGTTGTTTACCAATAAGTCAACTCTCAGTTGACTTTTCCAACTATAAGGCTAGTTTTAAAGACTAAATGACTAAATTCTCACAACAACCATTCTGAACCCGAACCTACCAACTCTAACACATCAAGAACAGTATAACCAACCTATAATCAGTCAATAACAGTAATTTTTAATGCAAGTTCTACGTAACGACTGACCGAGTCGTTACAGAATCACACTTTTATTATTAATAATATAAGTAAAATCAATATTTTCAGTAGAGAACTATATTTTTTTGTATGCTAAAAATAAATTTGCACAAGTAAAATAAAATCTTTAATAAGGGAACTCTACCGATCAGAATAAGAAAAAAAAAATATCTTCAATAGATAAATTATACCTCATAAGTAAATGCGGAATTAGATAAACTACAAGATCTCAAAACTTTAAATCATAAATATAAGGCCTGTGAATTATTCATCATAATTTGTTACTAAAGAGATTTAAATTGTATTTACCAATCATAGAATAACACAAATTTTTATGTTATAAAAAAAATATAAATTAATTTTGATCTCATTTGAAATCAAGACCCAAGTTTTTTTGATTTTGAAAGAAGAAAACTAAAAGATTTGAGATTAAGAGAAATGCTTATATTATGAAATTTTTAAATTTTGGAGGCTCTTGTTGAGTGTTCTTGCTAAATATTATAGATAAAGTAATAGAATAGAGGAAAACAATAAAAATAATAAACGACAAATAGGAAATTGGGAGGTAGCCAAAAAGGAAAATGACTGGGAGAAAAGAAATAAAAAGCACAACAAAAAGGGAAAGTCAGACAAGATTCAAGATAAATTCCAACTTGAATTTTTACACACGAGAAAAACTTTCAAAAAAGTCTATCAGTCATGGTACCTTTGTCTAGTTTACGGATGAGGGTGGCAAGATCATATATTTAACCTAGTTTAAATTATTTACATATAAATATACGATAATTTTACCAACCGAGCGGGTGCTATATCATCCCCACCCATAAGGGTGGATCCACCCCTGATCACAAGAAGAAGAGTAGGGGACCGGGGGGGGGGGGGGAAGAAGGNAGGAGTAGGATCGGAGATTTTTGGGAAATTTCTTTTTTCACGTGTCACATACTGATTCGTCTATTTTGCCACATAGGAAGAGTTTGACAGCACGCTTTTAGGATTCAATAGGAACAAAGATTAGTTCAAGTGTCTAAATGAAAATAAGGACAACTTTAAAAGTTTGTTTATGTATTTAGCTTTTCTAAAAACTTTATAAAAAGTATTTTTGAGATTAATTAGTCAAACATAAATTATTTCCCACCAATTTTTTGAAAGAAATTTCAAAATAAAGTAATTTTTTAAAAGTTTGACGAAACACGCTATTACTAGTAAGTAAACATCACCGAAAGGCATTTGCAATTGACTCAAAAGAAGAAACTGCAGGTGCACTTGTTTTTCACAACAGGTTGTTTATTTAAACCCAACATATACTCATTTTTTCAATTTATTTCTCTCCAACTTTTTCATGAATTTTGTTTTATTATTGAAGGAGTCAAGTTTAAAAATAGCTAAGCTTCAATGGTCAGAAAAAGATGCTGAAATGGTCAGAAAAAGATGCTTTGATGGGAAAGAGTTCGGCTTCCAATATTCCACAAACAAGAAAATGAGGTCTTTTTGGAATAATGAGTTTTTTCCCTATTTGAAATATTATATACCGAGAACTGGAATTAGGTTAGCCTAAAATATGCTGATATTACGTTCTAAACAACATATAATTATGACCTTTTAGTTTTAACCCCAATTTAACCTTATTTTTTCGTTTCGTTCTCTGGTTTCCATATTTCCATTTTGGGTTATAAGATTATCACTGCAGGGGCGGAACTAGAGTGATGAGCATAAGATCGGGTGTAACTTTTATTTAGGATGTATATTTGTATTAAAAAATTAATTAAATGTACATATTTAATTGCAAATTTTATACTTAGCTAAAACAAGTTGTAGGTTCGATTGCAAATTCAATACCCATAAATTTTAATCATGACTCTCTATTTGTTTATCAGTTGCTTCGGGACGAATTTAATATTATTGTCGATGTTATTATTATTGTGATCATCTAATTGTTAGATCAAAAGAGGTCAGTAGACTCACTTTTGACCTAGCTTAGTAAAAAATCTAGGATTTACTCTTAATATCCTATAGTAACCTATGTTCTCAGATAATTAAAAAAAAAGAAGGAATAAAACTGTACTCTTTGTAAAGTCTAATTAAAAGAGAACATAAGGTAAGCTGTCAATTTTAGAAGATTTGATAAGGTGGATCAGAAATTGGAGCATGTGGTTTCTAATTAAGTGTCTTGATAACAGATTTTAATTATTGTTTCAAGCAAAATAAAGCAGTAGAGAGTTGCGCAGACGATCAATATAAAACCAATTAAAAAAAGAGCGACATGAACATTGAAAATTCATATTAACGATCTTAACTTGCTTGCGAATGAATTGTTGTCATTGTTTTTCTCCTAGTATATTTACTAGCTTAATCAAATCTATAGTTCTCCACATGTATCTGATAATTAACATGACATGGTGTTATTAATTTCTTTTTCAACTAAATTATATTCAGACATGTCCAAGTCATGAAAATAATATCTCGTAAAATTATAAAGTAAAAGTTAGTACGAGAATTGATGAATAATTAATTGGTATAAACATTAGTTCACATTATAAAAATGTAACGTTACGTTCAAGATTAATCAGATGCCGATAAAATTCTTGATGACTTGAGAGAGTTATAAAATAATTGCTCAGAAATATAAATTAACGAGTAAAACAGAGTGTAATATGTAAGAAAATTAATAAACAAATAATGATGGGTTGAGAGACACTCTAATTAATCTCGAGATAATCGTAGAAAACATGATTACAAGAGCGTAGAACCATGACTACTTTCACATGCAAAAAAGGATATGGGGACATTAATGATAATTAATTTATTGCTTTGAAAAACATTAGTAATCATCATATCATTAGTAAAGGAATATAACCTATGGTACTTATTAGCCGAAGATAGAGGTGTTGGAGGTAAATATGAGTAAAGGTGCCCCCCACCTTTACCACAGCGGCGGCGGCGACGACGACGACAAATTCTATAAGCGGGGTCTAGAAAGAATAGTGTGTACGCATACTTTACCCCTACCCTGAAGAGTAAAGAGGCTGTATTCGATAGATCCTCGACTCAAAAAGACGAAAAATAAAGTTTTAGCTTTGATGAAATCATGAAAATTTTTAATATAATGAAATCATGGCTGCTTAATTAGCTTTGATGTAATATTTCGTTATATGCCCACCTGCGGACGAGGTAACACAGGGAAAACCATAATTCAGGTTTTTGCACAAGTATGGATTTTTGTCAATAATCATGGTTAATGGTTAAAGTCAATTGTCAAATTATAGTGATAACACGTGAGATTATAAGTATTTCGGAAATTAAGATTTACTCTATTGAATTTATTGACTAGAAGAAAAAAAAAACGAATCATTAACCACATCTCTTGTATTTTACATGATTCATTTATAATAAGTGATAATGCAAAGTGGAAGAGGCCTGACTGAACTTTCTCAAAACTGAGCCCCCCGTGTGTTTTTTTTCTATCCTAAATTGATGAATCCTAATAATAATATCACTTTTTATTTAATGAAATATCTGCGTTAATTACGAACAACAATAACTGACAATAATAACCACGACGACAACAAAAGTTATTACTAAGCTGAGGTTATTGGCTGTAGGCTTGAAGCATTAAACAGCTGTGAAATAAAATTTATAGGGATCTTTATGTAAATAGCCGATCGGTTTTACTGATTATCCTTTTGAAGAATTACGTTGAATAGTCGTCCACTTAATCTTTTAAACTAGAAATATATGTAGAATTCATGTATAATATGTGTATAATTGTATAAAATATAAACAGTGAAACCGGTTATTTATGTAATAATCTCTTACCTTCTTAGCCGGTTGATATATAATTATAAATATATTATATATAAATTATAAATATATTATACATTAGCAAGGTATTTTAGTTTAAATAATTGAATGTGTTGCGATTTAGGTTAATTCTACAAATTTCTTATATGTATCGATTAAATTCAGGTGTGTTACCACTATGGCCCAAGATCCAATTTTTTATTTTTGCAACTTTGATCTCAAAGCTGCCATAAAGCATTCTACTACCATGATTAACCCTTCCATTTTAATTTACATAACACATTTTACTTATTGAGAGCTAACTATATAAAATTTGACCAACGTTTTAAATTATTTTTTATTATATTGATACAAAAAAATTGTAATTTATAATACATTTAAATATTAATTTAAACTAATTCAATTTAACTTGAAAATTTAACCAACTTATTAAAAGTAAAATGTGTCATCTCAATTGCATAAGGAGTGGATAAGAATATATTTTCTGCTCTATCGTCAAAATGCATTCTTAAAGCGTGACCCAATGCCGTGTGGGTCCACTAAGTTTTTCTTGGGGTGGCTAATAGCTTTGTGGGCTAAAGGAAGTGACCATTGGGTTCCACAATGTGGGGCCCAAAGATAGGTCCTATAGTTAGACTCGTCTTTCTTTCTTTAGGTAGCTCGTCAGTTCGCTTCTTTTAACTTTGGAATCCCAGGTAGTAGTTGGCGCTAAGTAATTTAAAAATCATAGGCTCGTTATAGGTAACATTGATTGGAGGGAAAAATTTATTATCTGCCCCCGGTATATATATACCAAGTCAATAATCGGATGGAGAGCTTTGTCTAAGGATAATGTACAGAAGTTGGAGGGGCGACTGACGAATATGGGTGCCTGGAAGAGTGATGGGGATGCTAGCGCTATGTGGACGGAGACGGCAAACTGTATAAGGGAGGCAGCAAGAGAGGTGTTGGGAGTTTTGAAAAATTACTCTGGCGGGCACAGAGGTGACTGGTGGTGGAATGGCGTGGTCCAAGGTACTTACATTAAGTTAGTAGAGAGCATCGACGAGGATCAGAGGAGAGCGAATAAAGAAAGATATAAGGAGGCTAGGAAGGAGGCGAAATTAGCGGTCAAAGAGGCTAAGACTGCTGCTTTTGGTCGGCTTTATGAGGAACTTGGGGGCAAAGGTGGGACAAGAAGTTATTTCGGTTGGCCAAAGCAAGAGAGAAGAAGGCTCGCGACCTGGATCAACTGAGGTGCATCAAAGATGAGGACGATCGAGTATTGATGGAAGAGGCTCAGATTAGGCAAAGATGGCAGTCGTACTTTCATAAACTTCTGAATGAAGAGGGGATGCAAATATCGTGTTAGGGCAATTGGGGCACTCCGAGAGTCACCGAGACTTTAGGTATTATAGGCGCATTAAGGTTGAGGAGGTCGTGGGTGCAATGTGTAAGATGAGTCGGGGCAAAGCGACCGGACCAGGCGAGATTCCAGTAGAGTTTTGGAGATATGCGGGTAGAGTTGAGTGGCTGACTGGGTTGTTTAATGTTATCTTCAGGACAAAGAGGATGCCTGATGAGTGGCGGTGGAGTACAATGGTTCCGGTGTACAAGAACAAAAGGGATATCCAGAATTGTAACAACTATAGGGGTATCAAGTTAGTAAGTCATACCATGAAAGTGTGGGGAGGTGGTGGAAGGGAGGATAAGGAGGGCGGTGTCTATATCGAAAAACCAGTTCGGGTTCATGCCGGGTCGTTCTACTACGGAAGCTATCCACCTTATCATGAGGTTGGTGAAGGGATAGGAAGAAGGATTTGAATATGGTGTTTATTGACCTAGAGAAGGCCTATGCCAAGGTTCTCGGGACGTCCTTTGGAGGTGTTTGGAGGTGAAAGGTGTGTCGGTGGCTTATATTATAGCGATAAAGGATATGTATGATGGAGCTATGACTCGGGTTAGGACTGTGGGAGGTGATTCAGAGTCTTTTCCGATTGTTATGGGGTTACACCAAGGATCTGCGCTCAGCCCGTTCTTATTTTCTCTGGCGATGGACACACTGACGCATCATATCCAAGGAGAGGTGCCATGGTGTATGTTGTTCGCTGATGATATAGTTCTGATTGATGAGACGCGAGGCGACGTGAATGGGAGACTGGAGGTATGGAGGCAGGTCCTGGGGTCTAAAGGTTTCAAGTTGAGTAGGACTAAGACATAATATGTGGAATGTAAGTTCATCGACGTGATGGGGGAAGCGAACGCGGAAGTCAGGCTTGACTCACATGTCATCCTCAAGAGAGAAAGTTTTAAGTACTTAGGGTCAATTATCCAGGGAGATGGGGAGATCGACGGGGATGTTATGCACCGTATTGGGGTGAGGTGGTTGAAATGGAGGTTAGCATCTGGAGTCCTGTGTGACAAGAATGTTCCACCGAAACTCAAAGGTAAGTTCTATAGAGCGGTGGTTAGACCAGCCATGTTGTATGGAGTTGAGTGTTGGCAAGTCAAGAATTCACATATCCAGAAGATGAAAGTAGCATAAATGAGGATGTTGAGAGGGATGAGTGGGCACACTAGGCTGGATAAATTAGGAATGAAGATATTCGGGAGAGAGTGGGTATGGCTCCCGTGGACGACAAGATGCGGGAAGCGCGACTTAGATGATTCGGACACGTACAGATGAGAAGCCTAGATGCACCAGTTAGGAGGTGTGAGCGGTTGACTTTGGTAGGTATGAGAAGAGGCAGAGGGCGGCCTAAGAAGTATTGGGGCGAGGTGATCAGAAAGGACATGGCGCGACTTCAGATTTTCGAGGACATTGCTCTTGATAGGAACATGTGGAGGTCGAGCATTAAGGTGGTTGGCTAGGGGGTAATCGTGAGTTCTTCACTCTTTGTATTGGGTAGTCTGATAGAATTTTGTTTAGGTTTGTTAGCGTTCTATGGTGTGTTCACATTGGTGTTTTACATAATTTTGTGTTATTGTTCTTTCACTTATTCGTTGTTGTTATTTTCTTTCTGGCATCTTTTGTTGTTACATGCCTTTTCTTTTGTTTCTTTTCTGATATTATTATCTCTCTTGTTGAGCCGAGAGTCTCCGGGAAACAGCCTCTCTACTCTTTTCGGGGTAGGGGTAAGGTCTGCGTACACTCGACTCTCCCTAGACCCCACTAGTGAGATTTTACTGGATATGTTGTTGTTGTTGTCACCTTATTTACTTATATAACTAGTAGTATTTCACCATAATTAACTCCATCTAATTTTTTTTATATAATCTTAAATAATACTAATAATAATAATTTTCAATATTTTCTAGCAATTACCATTGTTCCACGACAAATATATATAAAGGAAGAGACTATGATGAGCGAGCAAATTAGGGCTAACACATTTCCCATTAAGCATCCAAATTCTTCTTTCTTCTTAAATAAATTTTTGCTGCCTCAGGATTTATAAAGCCAAAAATATACTAGCTTCCACCTTTCCACACTAACTTATAGTAGATCATTCAACTCTTCTTAAACATAAAAATTAGCAATGAAATCACAAAATTAATCACTATTAAAGGCATTCGACAAGGCAACTTACAAGATAACTTTCCTACTTAGCTTTAACACGTAGGAATGAAGTTAACAACAAGAAAACTTAGCTTTCGAAGGAAGCATCCTATAATGTTATTTAATATGTCTAAGAGCTCCTTTATAAATACCATCATATTATACCACTGTCCCTCTAGATAAGTTTAATAAGCTTAACCAAAGACTTAAAAATCTAAAATCGAAAAAGCACAAAGAGTAATGATAACAATCAATTATATTAGGCTTTTCTTTTTACCTTTCTTAATTTTTGTATTAAAAAAAAACTCTAGTAGATGTTAGTTTATTTCCTATGATTAACTTAACTCGACTTGGTGTATACACCGGGTGTGGTGCAAGTTTTTTTCTTGATTGGAGACGAAGTAAGGATATTAGTTCAAAAATTGAAGATTTAAAAAAATATTAAAGTAGTTATTAAAAATTTAGTGTACAAAAAAATGTCACATCAATTATTCAAATAAATAGCTAAAATTTAAAGAGCATATTCCACTAGACACCTTTTATCCATAATGATAATGGTCTGAAATGGGTAAAATGTGAAGTTCTGGTCTGATAAAAGCCTAAAATGGGAGAGTTATTAAATTGGGTTGACAAAATGTCAAAATGAGTTTGTTGATCATACAATTTTAAACATAGGACAACTTGTATTTTTGGGACTTTAAGAGTATTTTTTTCCCGGCATTATTTGTTTTGTAACATGCTTGAGTAATTTTTTTTCTTTATAATAATAATTAATATTATGAGTTTAGTGCTATAAGTTGACAGTAATATGATCATCCGTGAAATTAAACCTCAGAATGTGTAAGTACAACGAGTCATTGACGGTTCATAAAACAAGCCACTATGGTGCTTCATTTTTCATGGCTTCAAAAATTGCTTTAGTTCATAAGTTTGAATTTAAAGTGCAGAAAATTCTTGCATGAATGAATCTTTTTGATCACTTATTTGAGAGATTGCATTAAACGTTTAAACATCTCAAAATCCATAATTCATGATTTGTTTACAAAATATCTGTTGTGAACAAAAGATAACAATGAAACTTAAGACCTGGTTAACTATACCTCCAAATAAGTCCAACAAATCAAACTTCATGAATACATGACTCGGACTAGCTTGAGCTGGGGCAAGCGCACGAATAGCCATTCTCAGGGATGCTATTTATAGATTAGCTAGTCCTGAAATTTAACTCATGACATTTTTGTCCCGAAAATTTGAACTAAAAAATTGAAATTCAGGACACACTGGCTAATTCCTAAATAGCAGCCTTTCAGAGTGGCTATCTGGTGTCATTTCTACATGGATTACACAAATCATGGGCCTAAAAAATAGCAAATGACTAGCTAACTTGATTCTTGCAGCTATATAATATACAGAACCATCAATAGTGTTATAAAACAGGTTAACATAGAATAAAACACAGCTTACATATGTGGAGTGTTATGATATTCAAAAGCTCTATGAAAAGCTTATCTTCTCATTTTAATGTTAACTGGAATCTCTTTGTATGACTGAACTTTCTCAGCTGCTTTACGCGATGGTCTTCCAATAGAAGCCCTTCGCGAAAGTTGAGCTACATTTTCTGAGGAATCCTTGTCATCTTTCATCACTTCTTCAATGCTAGAGAAAGGCAATGGAGTAAGATCGTCGTCGTGAACCGGGCTGTTAAAGGGTACAGCTAGGCCTTCTAATTCAAACAAATCCTCAGCTGCTGGTTCTGAGTGTTGGACTTTAGAATTAGTAGACTTTCTTCTCAAACATCGCCTGAAAACAAACAGCAAAACTATAAATGTATGTGTATAAGCCAATGTGGGACAAACCAATACCTATTGTTTGGCTTTATGCTGTAAAGAAAACTGAACCTTTTGTTTTCTGCAGCTTGTTGAGAGGATGTTGAATGTCCCATAGCTGAAAGATTACTTACACATTAGGGATGAGAGACAACAAAAATAAATTGGAAATCACGAGTGCACTACAGGAAGTGTAGGATTTACATTGACTTCTTGTTGCACGTTGGCGTCTGTTACCATTTCTAGGCTTGCTATGTTTGTTCAATTGAGAGTCAATAGCCATGAACTCTTCATCCTAGAGACAAAAATGCGAAAATCTACTTAGTTGAGAGAGTTAGAAGAATGCCAATAATTGCAATGTAGAACAAATTGAAAGTTTCATTAGCACACCTGCAAGCCATTCTTTAGCTGGTTCCTTTGTTCTTGTTCCTGCAACAACATGAAGTTGACAACAGTTTATGCTTTTACACGTATGTATGTTGAAAAGAAGCAATAGGCTCATCTAGTTAAATGAAGATGTCACATTATGTTGCAGAAAAGATAAACCGTTGATTTAAGCACGTTAGTAATTGTGGTGGTCTTGACACATTGGATAGTCACGGCTCCGAGAAGTGAAAGCAGCTACTACTAAACGTTTGTGTTAGGGTAGGTTATTTACGTCACACGCCCTTGGATGCGGCTCTTCCCCGCATCCCAAGTGATTTGTGCACTAGGGGTGGCTCTTTTTTTACATTGGATGATCACTCTTCAATCTTTTATTCACATTCAGACATGTTAAACCAATCACTTTTTAAGCTACCAGAACTTCTCCTGAACTTAGTGTAGGTCCAGAATTTTTTGATGTAGTTTTCAATTATTTAGAGCTGAGTTCCAATAGGGAAAAGAACATAAAGGCAACTTATTGCACTAAAATCAAATTGATGAAATTGGTTAGACTTTAGAGCAAGACTAGGTGAAAGTTCATCCTATTGCCAAGATGAACTTATGCAGCCAAAAATTCTATACATTTCAAAGTTTCTTTCAGTAAAGATAGTAACAAAATAAAGATAGTATTCAAAACCATACCTCTTCTAAATTCCTCGATTTAAGTAACGCTTCTTTGCAAACCAGCTCATGTTGTAGTGATTTCATCTGTGACAAAACAAATTAGTAACACTCCTTTTAACAACAAGTTATAATTGCCTCTACAATTAGTTCATTTTTCTAAGGAAAAAAAAAAAGATTTACCTTTTCCCTGTTCAAATTGAGTTCTGCCAACATATGACTATTTGATTGAGCAAGATTCCAGTTCTGTAGCTGCATTTTCTGAAGATGAATTCTCATTTTCTGTATCTCAATCCCACTCAACTCTATAATCTTGCTGTTTACACAATTAAACCATATATTAAAAAAACATCAAACAATTGCATAACAACAATGTTAAAAAAAGACTAGCATACTCTAATTCCATAATATACATACTTTTTGTCTTGAACAAGTTTCACCAACGCCACATTTTCCTGTTTAAACATCCAAATAACAAAAGCAAAATCAGAAAATTACAAACAAATTACCAAAAAATTAATCAGAACAACAACGATGACGACGACAACAATCCCACAAAGTGGAGTCTGGGAAGTATAGTGTGTAGGCAAACCATACCCCTAACTTTGAAAGTAGAGAGGCTGTTTCGGATAGACCCCGACAAGGTAAGATGACAAAAATGAATCAGAAATGACCAATTAAGACAAAAAACATACTTTGGCGAGATGATGAATGTAGTCCTTCATTGAAGAAACATCAGGTGAAACCTTATCGACATCAATAGGCGATTTATGTTGTGTTTGTGGAAGCGAATTTGTTATATCAGATAGCCTCTTTCTCACTATGCTTCCAAAAGATGATCTTTTTGCCATTCTATCCCCTTTCATTCTTAGTTCTTACTATATATTCAAGAAACCCAAATTGGGTAGCGAATAAATGACTTCAAAACTCAAACCCCAGAAAATGTTTCTATGAGACAAACTCTCATATACTCACATTCAACACAAAGCTGAAACCTGTAATATTAGTATAGTTTTTTAAAAGTAAAGAAGTTTTAAAAGTGCTGTGATTAAAGAAGATTCAATTCTCAGTAAAACACCCAAAAGGTATTTTGGTTGCCGGTGAGGAAGGAGAGAATCTGAAGAAGATAAGAAAGCAAGAATGAAAATGAGAACTAAAGAGAAAAAGAAAAGGAAAAAGAGAAAGAACTCTTAGGTTCAGACTTTCAACGGCTTTCCGAAGCTAATAAAACTGGTTTGGGAAGCGTCCGAGCCTAATTTTCAAATTTCGGAGGCAATAATATCTTTGTTCTTGATTTTAATTCTTCCTTTTCTTTTCTTTTCTTTTTTAACATTCCCTTTTCCTTTTTTCCCTTTTAAACAAAAATGTAGAAAAGCATATTTTTGAATTTTGAAAATCATGTCAAAAATTTCATACACTTTGTTTTGTTTGTGCGAGAAAATAATTCGGTTATTTTGAGTGTTTGGATTTGGTTTAAATAGTTGATTTTAAAATTATTTTGAGTGAATTTATTTATTTTAATATTGATAGTTGAAAATAGAACAATTATTTTTTTCTCCATATCTTTTCAACAACAACAACAACAACAACAACACACCCAGTATGATCCGAACAGGTGGGGTATGGGGAGGGTTGTCTGTACGCAGACCTGACCCCTACCTAATGCAGGTAGAGAGGTTGTTTCTAATTGACCCTCGACTCAGGAAGGGTAAGAAGAAGAAAAGGAAAGCAAGGAAGGAAGGAAGAAGGAAGAGAAAAGAAAAAGGGAGAGATAAAGTATATGTAGTACCAAATAATAGCAACAGGGAATACAATTCCTGAGACGAACAAAACCACATAACGTAATAAAAGTCTAAGAATATGAAGGGACATGCATGCTACTAAGACTATCGGTGAACAACTAAAAACTACCCACTAACTTTCTACCTTAATCCTCGACCTCCACACCCTCGTATCAAGGGTCATGTCCTCAGTGAGCTGAAGCAGCGCCATGTCCTGTCTAGTTACCTCTCTCCCCAGTACTTCTTAACCCTACCTCAACCTCTTCTCAAACTCTCCATGGTCAACCTCTCACACCTCCTGACATGAGCATCAATGCTTCTTCTCTTAACATGTTCGAACCATCTCAGCCTCAATTCCCGTATCTTGTCCTCATCGGAGGCTACTCCCACTCTGTCCCGGATAGCTTCATTCTTAATCCTATCTCTCCTGGTAATCACACACATCCATCTCAACATCCTCATCTCTGCTACTTTCATCTTCTGCATGTGGGAGTTCTTGACTGGCCAACACCCAGTCCCATACAACATAGCCGGTCAAACCACCACTCTATAAAACTTACCCTTAAGTCTTGGCGGCATATTCTTATCACATAAAACACCGGAAGCGAGCCTCCACTTCATCCATACCGCTCCGATGCAATGTGCGACATCTTCGTCAATATCCCCGTTACCCTGGATAGTAGACCCGAGATACTTAAAATTCGCTCTCTTGGGGATAACTTGAGCATCAAGCTTAACCTCTACGTCTGCATCATGGGTCCTATCACTGAATTTTGCATTCCAAGTACCCTATATTGGTTCTACTCAGTTTGAAACCTTTAGACTCCAAGGTCTGTCTCCAAACCTCCAACCTCGCGTTAACTCCGCTTCGCGTCTTGTCAATCAACACTATATCATCGGTAAATATCATGCACAAGGGCACTTCCCCTTGGATGTGTCGCGACAATACATTCATCGCCAAGGCAAATAAAAATGGGCTAAGAGCCGATCCCTGGTGCAACCGCATCATCACAGGGAAATGCTATGAGTCACTACCCACAGTCCTCACCCAAGTCTTAGCATCATCATACATATCCTGAATCACCCTAATGTACGCTACCAGAACGCTGCTAACCTCCAAGCACCTCCACAGGACCTCCCTCAGGACTTTATCGTACGTTTTCTCAAGGTCAATAAACACCATATGTAAATCCTTCTTCCTCTCCCTATACTTTTCCAATAATCTCCTTACCAGATGAATCGCTTCCGTAGTCGAATGCCCCGGCATGAATCCAAACTAATTCTCGGAAATAGACACGCACCTCCTCACCCTGGCCTCCACCACCCTCTCCCAAACCTTCATAGTGTGACTCAACAACTTGATACCCCTATAATTGTTGTAATTTTGGATATCACCCTTGTTCTTGTAAAGAGGAACCATCGTACTCCATCTCCATTCTTCGGGCATCTTCTTCGTCTTAAAAATAACATTAAACAACACAGTGAGTCACTCCAAACCTGCTCTATCCGCGCTCTTCCAGCATTCCACCAGGATTTTGTCAGGCCCCATCGCTCTTCCTGTCACGACCCAAATTCCAAATTAGGTCGCGATGGCGCCCAACTTCGATGTCAGGCAAGCCAACCTTAATTTACTAGTGATCCCTTTTTGATTTCTAAAACAATTCACCATACTTAAGAGATTTTTCTTTCAAATGCATAAATTTGAATAAATTAGTGACTTAGACAACCAAAGTAAGAAATAAATATAGTAATCACCACATCATTACAACCCAAAAGAATAGAATATCCACTACGTGGGCATGCCAGGAACTGGCGTCACAGGTCTACGAGCATATAATAGAAAATAATATCCAAAAGAAAGTACAAGTTTGCCCTACAGTCTGAAGAAAAATACAGACATAATAAAAGAAAAGAGGAACTCCAAGGTGCTGCCAGAGATAAGCGTCAAGGAAAGCAGCTCACCAAGAAGTCCACGCCAACTATACGTTAGGGACGAGCGCCGGATGAATACCCAGATGCACCTGCCTCAGAGTCTGTACAATTAAGTACAGAAGCGTAGCATGAGTACATAAACAAATGTGTACGAAGTGAGTTTCCACACCCTGCCAACTCCTTCTATGCAATCGCATTAATACACCTGCGATCGCACTGAAGGAAACCAGTCAGTGAAAATCTAGTATTTTGAATTTAACTCTGAGGGGTCCGAAACTCACCCGAGCCCCTCGGGACCCTGTCCAAAGGCACTGGCAAGTCTGTATTCATGATACGGACTCGCTCGAATTTCCGGAACTTGAAAAACAACAATGAAACTAAGAATTC
Organism: Nicotiana paniculata; assembly: GCA_005239505.1. Lineage (NCBI taxonomy): Eukaryota > Viridiplantae > Streptophyta > Magnoliopsida > Solanales > Solanaceae > Nicotiana > Nicotiana paniculata. The sequence continues at coordinate 83,259 of ML315859.1, forward strand.
GAACCCAGACCAAATTGAATCAAACTTTGAACTTAAAGTTCTAGAATTCGCTTTCAATGCGCCGAACCGAACTATACTACTCGGAATGACCCCAAATTTTGCAGGAAAGTCATAAATGACATAACGAAATTATTCTCGATCTCTGAATTCCGTTCGGACCTCGATAACACAAAACCACGTTCCAAACCAAATTTCAAACTTAAGGAAACTCTAATTTCGATATTGGGCACCGAAACGTCCCTGAGTCATCCAAAACCCATTCCGAACATACGCCCAAGTCCGAAATCATCATACGAAGCTACCAAAACCGTCAAAACTCGATTCCGAGGTCGTTTACTCAGAATGTTGACCGAAGTCAAACTTTGTTATTAAAGGCCAACCTTAAGGAACTAAGTGTTACTATACCAATCTAAACACTTCCGAATCCCAAACCACCCATCCCCGCAAGTAATAAATTATAATAAGCCGCTACTTAAGGGAACAGGGTCCTGAAACGCAAAACGACCGGTCAGGTCCTTACATTCTCCACCTCTTAAACAAACGTTCGTCCTCGAACGAGTCTAGAATCACACCTGAAGTGCTGAATAAATGTGGATATCTGCTCCGCATGTCCTCCTCGGACTCCCAGGTCGCCTCCTCGATTGGTTGGCCCCTCCACTGGACCTTTACGGTAGAAAATCTCTTGGATCTCAACTGGTGATCCTGCCTGTCAATAATAGCAACTGGCTCCTCCTCGTAGCCCAACTTCTCATCCAACTGAATAGTGCCGAAATCAACCACGTGAGAGAAGTCGGCGTGGTACCTCCGGAGCATGGATACATGAAAGACCGGATGAACTCCTGATAAATTGGGAGGTAAAGCAAGCTCATAAGCAACCCCTCCAACTCGCCTCAATACTTCGAAAGGACCTATAAACCTCGGGCTCAGCTTGCACTTCTTCCCGAACCTCATAATACCCTTCATCGGCTAGAATTTCAACAGAACCTTATCTCCTTCCATAAATGATACATCACGCGCCTTTTGATCCGCGTAACTCTTCTGTCTGGAGTGTGCTGTGCGGAGCCTATTCTGAATCAACTTCACTTTCTCCAAAGCATCTCTCACCAGGTCGGTGCCATATAACTTAGCCTCACCAGGCTCAAACCACCCGATAGGAGAACGACATCGCCGACCATACAAAGCCTCAAATGGTGCCATCTCAATGCTGGACTGATAACTATTATTGTAAGCAAACTCGGCCAAAGGCAAGAACTGGTCCCACTGACCTCCGAAGTCAATCACACATGCCCTGAGCATGTCCTCCAATATCTGAACTGTACGCTCCGACTGACCATCAGTCTGAGGGTGAAATGCTATGCTGAGATCTATTTGGGTACCTATCTCACTATGCAATGCTCTCCAGAAGTGCGAAGTGAACTGAGGACCTCGATCTGATATAATGGACACTAGCACACCGTGCAATCGGACTATCTCCTGAATGTAGATCTGGGCCAACCTCTCAGAAGTATATGTAGTAGCCACTGGAATGAAATGCACCGATATTGTCAACCTATCCACAATGACCCAAACCGCGTCAACCTTACGCAAAGTCCGAGGTAATCCAACCACGAAGTCCATAGTGATGCGCTCCCACTTCCATTCTGGGAATGGGCATCTGCTGAAGTAGGCCTCCAAGCCTCTGGTGCTCATACTTAACCTACTAGCAATTAAGACACCTAGCCACATACTCCACAATGTCCTTCTTCATCTGCCTCCACCAGAAATGCTGCCTCAAATCACGATACATCTTCGTAGCACCAGGATGAACAAAGTACCGTGAACTGTGTGCCTCCTCTAGAATCCTCTCTCTTAGGCCATCAACATTAAGAACACATAAATGGCCATGAAGTCCCAGAACACCATCCTCGCCAATAGTAACCTCCTTGGCACCACCCTGAACCACTGTCTCCCGAAGCTCTGCCAAGCAGGGATCATCAAACTGTCGAGCCTTAATTTCACCCAATAACGAAGACTGAGCAACCACATATGCTAGAACTCGACGAGGCTCTGAAAGGTCTAATCTTACCAGGCGATTAGCCAAGGACTGAATTTCCAAGTCTAGAGGTCTTTCCTCTACTGCAATATAAGCCAAGCTATCCATACTCTCCGCCTTCCTGCTCAAAGCATCTGCTACCACATTCGCCTTGCCCGGATGATAAAGAATGGTGGTGTCATAATCCTTCAGCAACTCAAGCTACCTGCGCTGCCTAAAATTAAGATCCCTCTGTTTGAACAAGTTCTTTAAGATGCGGTGATCCGTATAAACCTCATAGGACACCCCATATAAATAGTGCCTCCAAATCTTAAGAGCATGAACAATCTCCGGCAACTCCAAATCGTGCACATGATAATTCTTTTCATGAACCTTCAGTTGGCATAAAGCATAAGCAATAAATCTCCCTTACTGCATCAACACACACCCCAAGCCAACGCGCGAAGCGTCGCAATACATTGTATACATCCCAGAACCGGAAGGCAATACCAGAACTGGTGCTGTCTTGAGCTTCTGAAAGCTCACCTCACATTTGTCGGACTATCGGAAAGGGGCATTCTTCTGAGTCAATCTAGTCAATGGAGCCTCAATAGAAGAGAACCCCTCCACAAATCGACGATAATAGTCTGCTAGGCCCAAAAAACTCCTGATCTCCGTAGCTAAAGTAGGACGCGGCCAACTCTGAACCGCCTCAATCTTCTGAGGATTAACCTTTATACCCTCTCCAGATACCACATGCTCCAAGAATGCCACAGAATCCAACCATAACTCACACTTGGAGAACTTAACATATAAGTTCTGTTCTCGAAAAGTCTGGAGCACAACTCTCAAATGCTGCTCGTGCTCTCCCAGGCTACATGAATAAATCAAAATGTCATCAATGAAGACAATGACAAAGGAATCAATATACGGCCTAAATACCCTATTCATCAAGTCCATAAATGCTTCTGGGGCATTAGTCAAGCCAAAGGACATCACCAGGAACACATAATGACCATATCTCGTACGAAAAGCAGTCTTCGGAACATCTGAGGCCCAAATCTTCAACTGATGATATCCCGATCTCAAATCAATCTTAGAAAACACCCGAGCACCCTGCAACTGGTCAAACAAATCGTCGATGAGCGGCAAAGGATACTTGTTCTTAATGGTGACCTTGTTCAACTGGCGGTCATCAATACACATCCGCATGGACCCATCCTTCTTCTTCACGAATAGAACTGGAGCACCCCACGGTGATACACTCGGTATGATGAACCCCTTAGCCAACAACTCCTCAAGCTGCTCCTTCAACTCCTTCGGAGCCATACGATACAGAGGAATAGATATAGGCTGGGTGCCTGGAGCTAAATCAATGCATAAATCAATATCATGATCCAGAGGCATGCCTGGAAGGTCTGAAGGAAATACATCAACAAACTCTCGAACCACTGGCACTGAATCAATCATCGGAGACTCGGCGGTGGTGTCCCGCACATAAGCAAGATAGGCCAGACAACCCTTCTCGACCATATGTCGAGCCTTCAGGAATGAAACAACCTGGCTGGCTGCACTAACTGAGGAACCTCTCCACTCTAGCCTAGGAAACTCGAGCATGGCTAAGGTAACTGTCTTGGCATGGAAATCTAGCACGACATGATAAGGAGATAACCAATCCATGCCTAAAATAACCTCAAAATCAACCATGTCGAGCAATAGAAGGTCCGCTCTGGTCTCGAACCCACAAAATGAAATCACACATGATCGATAAATCTGGTCTACTACCACAGAATCTCCCACGGGAGTGGACACATAAATAGGAGTACCCAAGGACCCTCGAGGAACATTCAGGAAACAAGAAAATAAGGGTGACACATATGAATAAGTGGATCCTGGATCAAATAATACTGAAGCCTCTGTACCACATACTGAAATAGTACCTGTGATCATGGCATCTGAGGCCACTGCATCTGATCGGGCCGGAATAGCATAGAATCTAGCTGGAGCACTGTATGACTGACCTTCATTGGAAGGAATAAGGGCCGGTAGAGCTCCCCCTGCCTGGCCTCCACCTCTGGGACGACCTCTACCAGCCTGCCCTCCACCTCTGGGTGGATGAACCGCCAATGCTGAGAATGTAAGCTGATAACTCTGCTGAACGACCTTGCCTCGAAGCCTGGGACAAGTCCTCTTCACATGCCCTAAATTCCCACACTCATAACATCTCACCGGTGGCATGGCCTGCTGCCTTGAAGAAGAACCTTGGATAGCAGGGGGACAGTGAAAACCCTCTAGCATGACACTGAAGTAAGGACTAGAAGAGCCCTGATGACCGGAATACCCGCATGAGAACCCTGAATGGCTGGTGGACGGTAGGAACTCTCTGGCATGGCACTGAAATAAGGCCTCACTGGAGCGCCACGGGGAGGTGGTGGAGGAGCTGAATATGGAGGCCTGCTGTGCTGGCCTCTACCGAAATGACCTCTATCCCTGGCTGGGGTACCTCTGAAATCCCCAGAAAATCTAGCTCTCTTATCCTGCTGACTATGCTCTCTGCCCCTCGAATAATAACCCTCAATCCGGCGGGCTATCTCGACCACAAGCTGATAGGGAGTCCCCATATCCACCTCTCGGGCCATGTTGGCCCTAATACCTGAGTGCAATCTCCCCACTCTCTCAGCATCAGTAGGAAGTATCATAAGGGCATGACGAGATAACTCAGAAAACCTGACCTCATAGTCTATCACTGACATCTGTCCCTGCTCCAGCTGATCAAACTGATACCGCAGCTCTTCCCTCTCGGAGGGTGGAATATACCTGTCCAGGAACAACTGAGTGAACCGCTCCCAGGTGATAGGGGGAACCTGCTGGTCTACCAAGGATGTAGGACTGCCACCATCTGCGGGCCCTTCCCTCAAGCTGAAAAGTAGTGAAGTCAACTCCATGGGACTCCAGTATCCTCATGTTGTGCAGTTTGTCCCTGCACCTATCAATGAAATCCTGGGCATCCTCGCCCTTCTCACCTCCGAAGATAGGAGGGTGCAATCGGGTCCATCTATCCAGTAACTTCTGCAGATCGCCGTCCGCAGCTGGTCTGAGCTCAGGTGCTGCTACTACAAGCTGGGCTCCACCCACGGGCAGTGTACCCGGGGTCTGATAAACTGATGCTGCATGGCCTGAGGCCTGGGCAGTAGGGGTCTGGACTCCCCCTCCTGCCTGAGATGTGGCAGGATCCGCTGGAAATAAACCAGCCTACGTCATGGTGTCCATGAATCTCATCATACGGCCCATGATCTCCTGGAATCCTGGCGCCATCATAAAGTCTACTGGGACAGGATCTGCTGGGGGCACCTTGCCTTGATTATCTGTGATAGGATCCTCTGTCGGATCTGCTGGGTGTGCTATTGGAACAGCTCTGGGACGCCCTCATCCCCTACCTCGGGCCGGTGCCCTCCCCCGGCCTCTGCCACGGCCTCGGGCGGCGGGCGTAGCGGCATCTCCCGAGTCTAGAACGTCAGCCGCGCGAGTCCTCACCATCTGTGAGAGAATAGAAGAATATGATTTAATAAACCATCAACTGCACGATAGAACATGAATAAAGAGAGGTTTCCTAACAGCCTATAGCCTCCCGAAGATAAATACAGACGTCTCCGTATCGATCCGCAAGACTATATTAGGTTTGCTCGTGACTTGTGAGACCTACGTGAACCTAGAGCTCTGATACCATATTTTCAAGACCCAAATCCCAATTTATGTCGTGATGGCGCCCAACTTCGATGTCAGGCAAGCCAACCTTAATTTACTAGTGATCCCTTTTTTATTTATAAAATAATTCACCATACTTAAGAGATTTTTCTTTCAAATGCATAAATTCGAAGTAAATTAGTGACTTAGACAACCAAAAGTGAGAAATAAATATAGTAATCACCACATCATTACAACCCAAAAGAATAGAATATCCACTACGTGGGCATACTAGGAACTGGTGTCAAAGGTCTACGGGCATCTAATAGAAACTAATATCCAAAAGAAAGTACAAGTTTGCCCTATTGTCTGAAGAAATAATACAAACATAATAAAAGAAAATAGGAACTCCAAGGTGCTTCCAGAGATAAGAGTCAAGGAAAGCAGCTCACCGAGAAATCCATGCCCACTATACGTCAGGGACGAGCGCCGGATGAATACCCAGATGCACCTGCCTCAGAGCCTGTACAATTAAGTACAGAAGCGTAGCATAAGTACATAAACAAATATGTACCCAGTGAGTATCCCATCTAATCTCGAAGAAGTAGTGACGAGAGGTAAACGTGATACTTACTAGGGTCAAAGTTTAAATAACATAATTTAATAAGGGCTAGGCAGGTATAACAGTCGTAGTAATCACAAAGACATAAAATATCAAGTATAATTGTAATTACCTTTGCATATCAGTTTCACTAGCATATAATGTACTAAATTCCCTTTTCACATGAAACAATTTTTACAATTACAACAAAATTTCCAGTAAGTTATATAGCACATAGAATGCCGAAAGCGTACGACTGAAGATTCGCGAAAATAAATGTGCACTGCCGAGGGTCGAACGGCTCGAACCATAGATGCATCTATTACCCCGCTCGCGAATCGAACATGCGATGCAACGACATAATAGAAGGGCTATTTCGCTCACGAATCATACATGTGACACGGGTGCCGCATACATACATAAAATTATCAATATTTAAGGAGTTAACAGAGATTATACTTTAAAGAAAGAACTTAAGCAATATAATATTGAACATAACTTCCTAATATTCTCATGCCAATTCAAGGATAATAAGCAACTCAAAATGCGTTTAGGAATACATGTAAGGCACATATAAGCATGCTTGTGAGTCCTACAACTACCCAACATAACATAATAGTAGCTACGTACGGACTCTCGTCACTTCGTGCATGCGTAGCCCCCGCAAATAAGGACATGCAATTATTTATAATCACCTATGGGGACAATTCCCTCTTACAAGGTTAGAAAGGAGACTCACCTTGTGTCGAACCTACTCTCCGGGTCAAGAACGCGCCCAAACTCCAAACTCGTCACCCAAGGACTCGAAACTAGCCAAATGTTACATAACCACATCAATTTATGCTCAAAAGTATGGAATTTACCTATTTAGTTAACCAATTTAGCCTACTTTGCAATATCTCAAAATACACCCCCGGGACCACGTGCTCGGATTCCGGAAATTTTCGAAGGAAACACTTACCCATAACCTAATGATCATTAATATATAGTTTTTGTATGATTCCATGGCAAATTTCTTGGTAATTCTCCCATTTTTAATAAAATCTAGGTTTTTACTCTAACCCATGATTTTCCAATAATTAGTGTGTTAATCTACGTAAAAATTCAAGTATTCAACTTAAATTATAATAGGAATCACTTACCTCTCAGTTGCTAGGTGAAATCTCTTCTTTGAAAGCTCCCAAAATCGCCACAAGTGAAGAAAAATGGCTAAAATGGGACTAAGTCCCGTTTAAAACTAACACTGCTCAGCTGCCCCTGTGTGCGATCGCAGCTGGAGCAGTGCAATTGCAGAAGTCAACGTCTAGGACCCCCTGAAAGTCTACTGTGCGATCGTAGAAGGTGACTTGCGATCGCGGAGAGCAATTGGGCCAGGCCTGTGCAATGCAGGGGAGGGGGTGCGAACGCAGAGAACAAAACTGGGCCAGGCCACAAATCACCCCTGTGCGAACGCAGACAAGCCCATGCGACCGCACATGGCATATTTCCACACCTTGCCAACTCCTTCTATGCGATCGCATTAATGCACCTGCGATCGCACTGAAGGAAACCAGTCAGTGAAAATCTAGTGTTTTGAATTTAACTCCGAGGGGTCCGAAACTCACCTGAGCCCCTCGGGACCCCGTCCAAAGGCACTGGCAGGTTTGTATTCATGATACGAACTCTCTCAAATTTCCGGAACGTGAAAAACAACAACGGAACTAAGAATTCGACCCCAAAACCAAATTGAATCAAACTTTGAACTTAAAGTTCTAGAATTCGTTTTCAATGCGCCGAACCGACCTATACTACTCGGAATGACCCCAAATTTTTCAAGAAAGTCATAAATGACATAACGGACCTATTTCCGGTCTCTGAATTCCGTTCGAACCTCGATAGCACAAAAAACATGTTCCAAACCAAATTTCAAACTTAAGGAAACTCTAATTTCGATATTGGGCGCCGAAACGCCCCTGGATCATCCAAAACCCATTTCGAACATACGCCCAAGTCTGAAATCATCATACGAAGCTACCAAAACCGTCAAAACTTGATTCTGAGGTCGTTTACTCAAAATATTGACCAAAGTAAAACTTTGGCCTTAAAGGCCAACCTTAAGGAACCAAGTGTTCCTATACCACTCTAAACGCTTCCGAATCTCGAACCATCCGTCCCCGCAAGTCATAAATCATAATAAGCCATTACAAGAAGTTTTATTTAGGGGAACGGGGTCCTGATATGCAAAACGATCGGTCAGGTTGTTACACTGCCCCTGCACATCTTACGCATCTCCCCTTCCATCTCCTCTACTGTAATCCGCCTAGGGTACCCAAAATCTCGCCGACTCTCGGAGTGCTCCAACTCAACCAACATAATGCGTCTATCCCCCTCCTCGTTCAACAATTTATGGAAGTATGTCTGCCATCTTTTCCTAATAAGTGCCTCGTCCATCAACACTCTACCATCCTCGTCCTTGATGCACTTGACTTGGTCCATCAACACTGTGCCAACCTTCTCCATATCTTTTCAATTAGTTAATTTTATGGGATGTCCAACAGGGGACCAATGCGTTTTATTTCTCCTGAGCTTAACTTCTATAGTCTAAGTTCATATTTTCACATGCTATTGGTCTTCAAGTTATTAATTCTCTATTTATTGAATTGTTTCCATCTTTTGTGATTATTCTGTATGAAAATAATTTTTTCTTTTGTGTTTAATGATGAAGGAATCCAATTTTCTTAACCCTTATGCTTTCACGAGTAAAGACCTTCAAGTAATACTTCAAGATACTCGTTTTAATGATTAATTATTGTAGCAAGAGTTTTTATTGATTTGTAACTTGTATAGAAGCACTTAATGATGAAATTATCTACATATGCAAGTTGTTTCTTAAGACTAGAACGTATTTTTAAGAACTTATTCGAAGTTTAACTGCGTGAAAAACTAGAATTTTCAAGAAATATTGTTTTACACACCAAAAAGGTTTCTTGATTATTTACACGTTGGAGGTAAATATGAAAACATTTCTCAATAAATTATGAAATGGATCCGAGTGTAAGGTAATGGTAGTTTCAGGTCCAAAAATTGAAGGCAAAATGGCCTCGTGGCCACTTAATCCTGTGTCCAATTGCCAACCCGGTATACAAACTTATACATTTTCCATTTGAACACTTTAACTTGAAAGAATTAGTACTAAGATACACATCCAACAACACGCGTATATCAATTGTGGTAACATATCAACACATCATATGCTAGACTATTTATTACTTGCCATCTGTTATTTGTGGGTCCTATTTTTAAAATTAATATATTAAAATTTCATGTCATCTTCATCACTGAACTCACATCTCCCCTAGTAAAATAAGCTATTGCCGACAAAGCCCCCTACCAAGTCCCAAATCCAAGAAACTGATAGACCACAGAAAAACTCGAGTTGGCCGGAGAAGTCACTGGTAAATCTCTTTGAATTTTAAGCCATCATTTTCGCCCATAACCCCTAATTACCATCTCTGTTAAAACTCATTCTCACCAAACCCAGACTAAAGAAATAAAAAATAACCAATTCAATATCACCTGTCACAAAAATTTAAAGAAAGAAAAAGAAAGGAGTAATGACGAGAAAAATTTCTTCGGCACCGTCGTCGGAGATTTTATTTTGCCGACATTGAGTTGTGTGGATAACCTTTTCTATCTTTCTTCTTCTGCATTCTTGTAATCCATAGAACAAGATTAATCCTTTTCAAGTAAAAATTAATAATGAAAATGGATGGGACGAGATGAAAATGGATCACTAGAGGATGGGATATGAAACCAAAGAAATGGGAACGGGGAAGGAAGATGAAGTGAGCTGGGAGGAACTGAGGAAGATTTAATTTTTTTATTTTTTCTTTTTATTATTTTTTATTTATTTATATATTTTTAATACTTTTTCCATCAAAGCATTACATTCACACACTTTTTCAGTGCAGTGTGCACACAATTTGGCCATGTCGGCTATGTTGCCTCCACATAGGCATGAACAATGGCCAAAGTGGTTTATTAGTTAACAAATATCGGAGTTAGAGTGTTCAAATGAGAAATAAATTTGTGTATTGAGTTTTCAATTGGGCACAAGTTTAAGTGATCACGAGGCCATTTTTTCAAAACTGAACAAATATATGGATCCAAAGTTAAGATTAAGAGACTGGGCAGAGCTCTCTGATTTGATGCTTGACTTGATTTTCCAAAGGTTTTCATCCATATCTGATTTCTTACGCTTTAGCGCGGAGAGCATGCCCGGGTTTTCCTTGGTATCCAAAAATTACGACGTTCTTCAACAACGTATCAATTCAACTATTGAAGAATTTTCTCTTTTTTTATGTTTTACTAAAGGGTAGTTTTCATTGATCACTAATGTGAAAAAACTTAAATATCAAGTTTGGCATCCCAAATTTTATACATGATCATTGAGAAGAAATTGCTAGAGTTTGTCCTAACAAAAAAAAAAGGCTTTAGAATACTCAAGATTTTAAAGCTGTCAAAAGAGTTCGTGGTGGTTCGTATTAAAGATGGATGTCTTTGTCTATTTGATTCTGAAGGATGGCAGATCCCATCTGTCTATATTTAAAACTCCTTTGACTTGATTAGGTAGGTCAAAGAAATAGTTGAAGACATGGATCCCTTCTCTATTATGGCTGATAGTAGCTAGTTTGTCAGTCGACTTATTTGCTTCTCTATAGTAGCGGGAGACAGTGAATCCATGCTCTTCAACTAGTTTTTGAGTTTCCCTGATATGCTTTTCAGTTCTCCAAGGAGACTTCCATTCCCTAGCTATGCATTTGGCTAACAGTAAGGAAGCAATTCCCCCCTGCACAATATCATGGCCAATGTGTACACCCCATATTAGACCAAAAACAAAAGTTGTGGCTTCTTCTATATTGCTAGTGCCAGGTCCTAGTTGCATGGAGTAGGCAAAAATGGTAAATCCTTGATAATCTCTGATAATTCTCCCTCCTCCACATTTTCCTTCTATACAACTCCCATCGCTATTGAGTTTGAAACTTGACGTCGGGGTTTGATCCATTTAATCATTGTGCTAGTTGCTGTTGATACCCAATTTTTCCTCAAACTATTATAAAATTTGCATATATACCTTCAAAATCACTATTTATAATAACCGATATTTTTCGTAATTTTTCCATATTTTTATTAAATTCTTTTTCAATTTATTCAGTATTTTTATATTCAATATTTATTCACGAAGTATATTATAAATAATTTTAAAAATATTTCCCAACTCAATATATCATTTTTAATCTTATTAGTATTTAATTATTTCACAAATTAGCCAATTTGGCATTATTTGACCATGATTACAATAAATTTGTAATTATAGCCTAGTTATACATTTTATGCCATTTAAATCAATAATTATTCATTTTATATATTAATTAATTACCTTAATTCCACCTATTTAGCCTTAATTTTAGTTTATAGGATTATTAGCTATTGTTATTGATTATTTATCTAATTTTAATGAGTATTTAACAAATAGCCATTCTTTATTTAAATCCCAGCCCAATTAATCCTGGTCCCTAACCCAATTAAACTAGCCCAGACCCCCAAGCCCAATACAATATCCTACCCGGCCCAACCCCAAACGATTCTGAGCCGTTGATCAAATTAGATCAACGACACAGATTTTTGTTACCTTAATTAACCTAGACTAACCCCCCCAAACCCTCTCATTCTCACTGGTCCCTCTTCTCTCTAACTCTCTTTCTCTCTAGTCTCTTCTAGAGACTTCATGTCTCTTCAAATTCTGATGGAATTCTTCATCTTCTCCGGCCATCCCTTCACCGGAGACCTCAAAACCTTCATCACCCTCTGCCTCCTATGGTTTCCTTATGCCGGTAATGTCATCCCTAAGGCCCTCGAGAGGCGAGGACCCGTCTGTTCACACCCATGGTGTTCCTGCTTACCCCAGGACTCCAAGGCTTTGATTTCGAGTGAGGTCTGTGACCTTTGAAGCTGAGCCAGTGACATTTGAGGTTTTTCTCATCTTCTTTGAGGTTTTCTTTAAAACCCTAAGGTTTGAAACTTTCTATTCCTTCAGATCTATAATAGATCTATGCATATTACGAGTTATTATGATGTTTCCTTTAAAGATCTTCTATTTTTTCTAAATGGTTCTTCACTTTTAACTAGGGTTCCGAAACCCTTTTTCAAAATGGTTTTGTTTGTCGATTTTTAACACTATCTCATGATTTTCCCTCACATTTTTTATTATTGAAACCTTTCCTTGTGGTGTGGTCAGTACATGTGTTCGATTGTCATGAATGACTTGAACTTCTGGTGATATTACTCTGTTTTTCTATTAGGGATTATGACTCTTCGCCTCTATTGTGTGTATCATGTCTACTCTGTTGATTCGTACTAGTATCTGTGTGAAACCCTAATTTTTTAGACATAAAACCCTGAAAACTATTGGTTTGCCTGCGTGTTCGCATATGTGCTTATGTTTCATTAATATTTACCTTATGTTGTTTGTCTTTGGTTCTTCTTGCCTCCCTGACTCACATGATTCCTAATTTCATATACTAGGGTTTCTGTGTTCTTGCTTAACAACCGTGTTGTTTTATGTTGATTCTCTTCAATTAATATTATACTTGTCGAGTCCTTGATTATGTGTTATTTGTCACTCAATTGTTGCCTGACTTATAGATTTGCTTATAATGTGGTTGTTCCTGCTATACATAAGAGTCTCTATTCACTAGTTGTTTGAATTTCTGATTCACTGTGATTCGAAAAGCCCTATTGATCTCTCATGAGACACTCTTCTGATTTCCAACCCCTAACTTGTTTTTCTTACCTTGATTTGTTACTGTGATTGATATTGCTTCCTTAATTGCTTGCTTGATTTGGTCTGAAATTATTTTCTTACATGTCCTATGCATGGTAACTTTCCTTAATTATGCTTACCTACTAGCCGTTTGAGTTCAACCTTCAATTAAGGGATACTTAATTGCTTGTCATGAACACTNAGTTATGCGCTGATTGGTTCCCAGTCCCTTAATTATGGCTAATCTGATTCCTACCCTTATTTTCACCTAGTTTCAAACTATATATATATATATATATATATATATATATATATATATATATACTCTATTCATTCCATGGCAGACACACGCATACACGAACTAATCTATTTAACTCTCTCTCTCTCTCTCTCTCACAATTAAAAAAACTCTCTGCTCTCTCTCTCTTTCTTCTGTGCTAGTTGCTACTATTCTAAGTTAGCCGGCTGCAAGCCAAGGCTAACTATTATGCATCTCCTACTTCCTATTTGTGTTACTGCTTTCTTCACTTCACTAGTATGTTCTAATTCAGATTTCAGCTCTCAAACCAACATGTTTCTATTACTATTGCAATTCACTGTGTTTCTAATTTGCTTTTACTTATTATTTTGTTGTTCAACATGTAACTAGGATCCTGAACTCCCCTCTGCCTGTTAAGTTTATACTTTACTTGTCCATGACCAGCATGTTTCTGTATACTTAGCACCTGCTTCTTATGTGAATCTCCATGCCTATGACTGGTACATTAGTTTAATCATGGTCTTAGTTGTTTGGTGTTAATCTAATCCGGTTTTTTACTGTACCCCTGATCCTTTGAACCCTTAGGAGCTTCTGATTGCATGCCTTTATGTGTTTCTTCCTGCTACATGTTTGCCCTCACATGCTCTATAGTCCCTCAAATCCCATTACCCCTGCTTGTGATTGTTGGACTATCCCTGGTACTTTGTGTGATGTTGAACTTCTATTCCAATCAAGTTTCCCTCTTCAAAACTGTTTTCTTACTTACCCTTTCTCAAAATTATTTCTTACTTAAACCTTTTAAAAAATAAAAAGCACTCTCACATATATTCTTAGAAGTCTAGGTTCTTCCCCTTCTGTGTGAGCATTGCCTTGGGACCCTTGAGCTCCTTCTGAACTTTGACAAACAGAGGCTAGCCATTCCACACTGCACTTACTTTATTTTGGCTATGAAATCTGGGTGTGAGCACTGCCCGGGAGCCCTTGAGGTCCTTAGGGAACTTTGACACACCCGGATTATGAGAAAGTTGTGAAATAATACCTGACATTGAGGACATGGAGACTTGAGCCTATTCTGTAGGGAGGACATCCCAGATATTTAATGGGAAACCATTAATGGTGTATGTCTATGTAGTTACGAATTCTAGCAATGTAGCTAGTTTTGTAATTTGCAGCCAAAGCGAAGCAACTCTTGTTTTTGTTTATGAGCTGACCTGAGATTTTTTCGTAAGAGTTAAGGGTGTCCAGAACCAGCTCTATGGATCTTTTATCACCATTGCAAAAAGGACATTATCATCAGCACAGGCTAAGAGATCGATCTTAGGCCAATAGTTATTCACGTAGAAATTCCTCAATTTATGGTCCTAGAAGATGAAGGTACCTTTAACACTTCCACAAGTTTATACAATGCGACCAACACTAAGATCTTGTACCTTAACCTATCGATACCTTCCATGTGAAGATGTTGTGGCTCTTCTCATTGATGGTTGGATTTTCAAGTGCATGACTACAGTATCAAACTTTTCAATCCTTTCCCTTGTGAAACTATACATCTCCCTTCTCTTCAATTTCTATCAAAAAATTTATTCTGTCTTAGAATTCGTCTACTAGTCCACTTAATTTTGAGATTGTGGCACTGAAAAATAGCTTGGGGAGTTTTTTGGCTATTCTAAAACCTGGTAGTCAAGCTTGGGCTTATATACACCAGCACCAGTACCAGCACTAGCAGCGGATTGTGATGTCTCTGATATGATATATTACAATAATTGTGTCTATATTGCCGCCAATCGAGGCGCGATTATATGTAGGGACACCACTACTTATAACTCTAAAAAAATTGCACCATCATTGAATTTTTCGTCATGTTTCAGAAGGTCTTATCTCGTAAAATCCACAACTAACTATCTTTTTAGAATTCAAATAGTTTTTCTAAATTCTATGCTATTAGGTGTTAAGATTTCCAAGTTGGTTTCAAAGCCATTAACCGACGAATCTATGTTCGTAGATGTGGAAAATTACTTGGGAGATGAAGCTGTGTTCTTGGGTAGTAATCAATCAGCCATGTCTTTTTGGCTTCTAAATTTTCGGGATGGAAAAGCAATTCTATATACTATATGGACCAAAATAGTCCAAAGTTTGAGTCGTCTGGATGAATAAATCAAATATTATATGGGCATTATTGACCTTGAAGATGATATTTTCCACACCCATTATCTCTAGAGAAATCAAATATTGATGGTGACAATTTCCAGCCCCAAGTATTATGGATCATTCCTACCCCAAAGTTGAATGCTTCTTAGACATATTTGTTTCGAAATCTGGATATATTTTTAGATTTTATTTTGTTAGGGGTCGTTTGGTTTGAATACAGCTTATGTCGGGATAAGTTATGCCGGGATAAGTTATGCCGGAATTAGTTATGCTGAGATTAGTTATCCTGATATTATTTTTTATCCACCGTTTGGTATGTTGTATTAAAAATGTCAATTGCATAATTTTTAAAAAGAAGTTATAAGTTATCCCGGTACTAATTACCCTACCCTCTATAAGGTATAAGTTATCCCGATACTAATTTTAATCTCGGGATAACTTATACTAGGTTTGATAACCAAATAAAGTATTACGGTGGTATTAAATTTTTATACCACCACTATAACTTTTTATACCTCATACCAAACAACCCCTTAATGTCTCTCATTATAGTTTATTGAATACATGTTCATGTTGCTGTATTTTGTTGTCACAAATAATTTTTTTATAGTATGTGTATAGTATATAAGTGTATATGGTCAAAATCGGGCTCACCCAAATTTGCTTGATTAGTCGAGACCAAGATGGTAGACCAAGGATCGGTCCCATATTATATCAGACCAAGACATAAAGGTGCGGTACCAAGTCCAAGATTCGAAGTATCAATCGAGATTGAGACCACCTAGGATCGAGGCCAAACGGAATAGACATCGAGCAAAATCGAAGATCGTATACTAATAGAAAGTCGAGATATCCGTGATCGGTCGAGGATCGTGGCGAAAATCTCGGAACAGATCAAATCAAGACGATTATTTAGCTAATCATGAGATTTCCTTCTATAATTAAAGTTGTACCATAAGTAGAATTCCCCTACTATATAAAGGGGGATTCTAATCATTTTTAATCCTCTAATTCTCGCATAGCAAAGCAATACAATACTCTTTTCTCTCTTAAACTCTCTTGTTCTTCAGTTCAGTTCTTATTCCTTACCTATATTATCAGCCGGTTCGAGGGCAATCTAGCTTGAGGGTTAAATTGAATTTCAATATTGATTTGCTTTATTTTACTGTTAATTTATAGCATTAATCATCCTATTTATCAATTTTTTCTTGGTGAAATCACATATCCTTAAAACCACTTATAATTTTAATTGTTATCCGATTTTAAGGGTAAACAGTTTGGCGCCACCGTGGGGCTAAGGATAATAGTGATTGCCTGGTACTAATTCTTATAACACACACTTCTTTATGCTTCTTCTCGTAAGTGTTTTTGATTTCAGGATTAGCATGTTGAACTCTCAAACAGTACCCACATATGCCGACAATGACCTTGGATTTCATGGGAAAACGACTATATAGCCGCCTCAGGGATTGAAGTACCTCAGGTTGTCCTCGAGGGAGTACTGGTTGCAAACCCCATCGACATCAGTTCCTATGTTTCCCTAAATGTAAATCTGGGCGTCGACCCCGAAAATAGCGTCTGCAGGGATGTTCGACCAGCTGGTCGAGGTACACAGGGTGATGAAGACGGCAGAGTCAACCTTCAACTAATATTTGAAATGTTACAGGCTCAACAAGCTGCCATAGCGCAACTCTAAAATCAGAACCGCGCACCGAGTTGGGTTGAACCCGAGCCCTCACTAGAAGTTATTCACAGGGCCGAACCAGTACCGGGAACTGACCTAGCCATTATGAAAATGCTCGAAGAGCTTACAAAGCAGATTGAATCGAGGGAGCAGAAGATTGAGAAAAATGACAAAAAGGTAGAAACGTATAACTCCCGCGTTGATCAAATCCATGGAGCACCACCGATTCTGAAGGGTTTGGATTCGAAGAAGTTCGTGCAAACTTCAGCTATTGTATCGTCCATTGGGAGGATCAGATACCAGATGGCCTTGAACCCTACAGACCGATCCCACCTAGAGGAATCTTAGTCAAATATGCAAATACCATGGTACTCGTGGTCATAGAACGGAGGACTGCACACAGCTAAGGGAGGAGGTAGCCCGATTATTCAACGATGACCACCTCCGATAATTCTTGATCGACTGAGCTAAGAACGACTTCAGAGACAGGGACGCTAACATGAAGAACCACAACATGTGATTCACATGATTGTTGGTGGGTGATGCGAGACTAAAATGCATAGTTTAACATGTGATATACCTTATATTTTATGCGCATTAATGATAAAATTACACTTGTTATGTGCTTAATGGAGTTTATTTCATGTGTAGGTGAAGTGGAGATGGAAACGGAGCTAAAAGGATGCAAATACGTCGAAAGATACGCGAAAGGAGACACCCGGGATATAGCCGGGCGACAGAGCCAAACACACTGACCCTGCCTGGCGTCAGCCAGGCGTTTGGGCTGAAACGCCAGCCCTAGCCTGGCGTTAGCCAGGAGTTTTGGTCCAAACGCCAGGGTCCCCCAGTCGGCCAGAAATTGAGTTTTGACGGGTTTAAGTGTTTTCTAATTGAAATAGAAGTCTCCTACACGGTTAGGGTTCACCCTAAACCTATAAATAGACTCCTAAAACACAACTACAGAGGGAGATTCACAGGGATACACAGAGATTCGAGTTTAGAGTGAATCGAAGGCAAAACATCAATTTGTACATATTTTCTTCCTTACTTTGTAGTTTAATTATGCTAGTTGTTTTAGATTTTATTCTTATGAATTTGTTTAGCTCATTTCGTGTGGAACCCGTTGGGGAATAACTTATTGTGATATTAATATAGCTTTAATTGGTTGATTAAACTCTAATTGTTCAACTACGTTCTTGTTGTAGTTGATTGAAGGGCCCTCA